>APFE030993092.1:0-32166 GCA_000404065.3 Pinus taeda
ACCCTTGGCCTTCACAAGCCAACAACTAAGTGGGAAGAATCTGGGACAATCTACCTATGAGAAGGAAATGATGGCCATCTTACATGTAGTGGATACCTGGCGACCTTACTTATTGTGGCGACGTTTCCAAATCCGCACAGACCATCACAGTCTTAAATATTTTGTGGAGCAATGCCTCTCCTCCCCACAACAAAATAAATGGCTCACCAAAATGCTGGGATATGATTCTGAGATCATTTACAAGAAAGGGCGTGAAAATATTGTAGCAGATGCATTATCTCGCCAATTTGAGGAGGAAACTACCCTGCTTGCAATTTCCCTTCCCATTCCAGAATGGATTGAAGAGGCTGGCAGGGAATGGTTTTCACATCCCTCACTCTCCCAACTCATTACTCAATTACAGGCAGATCCAAATTCCACCAAGGGCTACTCGTGGTAGGATGAGATTCTTTCCTACAAGGACAGAGTTGTAATATCACCAACATCCACCCTCAAAAGCAGCATTTTGGCATAATTGTACTCATCCCCCACTACAGGACATTCAGGCTTTCAGAAGACATAGGTTCGCACTAGAAGATCATTTTTTTGGACAGGCATGAAAAAGGACATCCTTACTTTTGTAGTGGAATGCGATGTCTGTCAGCACCACAAAGGGGAGACAATCAAAGCACCAGGCACATTACAACCATTGCCCATCCCGGCATCAATATGGATAGAGGTTTCTATGGATTTCATTACAGGTCTTCCAAAGTCAGCAAACAAGTCAGACATCATGGTGGTTGTGGACCGACTTTCTATGTATGCTCATTTTTGTGCCCTACCCCACCCTTTTACATCGACTTTGGTCGCTCAATCTTTCCTGGATCAGATCTTCAAATTGCATGGCATGCCCACTTCTATTGTGTCTGATCGTGACCCGATCTTCACAAGTAATTTTTGGCAGGAACTCTTTAGGCTACAAGGTACCCAACTAAAACTCAGTACTTCCTATCATCCACAAACGGATGGTCAAACTGAAGCAGTCAACAAATTCCTGGAAACCTACCTTAGGTGTTTCACTTCAGAAAAGCAACATCTTTGGGTACAGTGGTTACCTTTAGCTGAATGGTGGTATAACACCAATTATCATGCCACCACCAAAGTGACTCCCTATGAAGTAGTTTATGGTAAACTCCCTCCTTCCCCTACTTCTTATATCAAGGGGTGCTCAAAGGTACAAGCAGTAGATCAACTCCTACAAAACCGCACAACCATGCACGCCCATATTAGAGAGAATCTTCATCAAGCTCAAAACCGCATGAAGCAACAGGTAGATCAGCATCGCTCAGAGCACCAATTTCAAGAAGGGGATCATGTATTTTTGAGGTTGCAACCATATAAGAAAACATCACTCAAAGACAAGGGTTATCAGAAACTATCTCCAAAATTCTATGGACTGTATCAAGTACTTCAATGCATTGGAGAAGTGGCCTACAAGCTAGCTTTGCCACCCACTGCAAAAATCCATCCATTTTTCCATGTCTCATGCCTCAAGAAAGTGATTGGGAACAATTGCAGAATTCAAACCAGTCTACTTGAATTGGATGAAGAAGGGTCAATCTGGGTCCAACCTGAACAGGTCCTAGACACATGAGAATGGCACCTGCATGGCCGCATGATCAAGGAAGTCCTCGTCAAGTGGAAAGACACCTCTCTAGAAGATTCAACGTGGGAACCAACCACTATTCTTCCACAGCTTCCATAGCTTCAACCTTGAGGACAAGGCTCTTCTTAAGGGGGAGGGCATGTTAGGGTCCCACCCTAACCCCCTTATTTATGTAGTATGATCGAGTCATAGTTATAGTTAAGAGTCAATAAAGCCCATATTAATAATTGTAAGTGGTTAACCCGCATTTAATGACGGTACCACAGTTAGTTGCAAATGGGCCATGGTATTAGATAGATGGTATTAATAAGAACCATGGTATTGCTCCATGGTATTGCATGTATGAGTCATATATAAAAAAAACTCCCTGCGAGGAGCATCGTGTCTTATTTTGTAATCGAGCTCTGCTCTATTGGAGGTTGCCCCCTCGAAGAGGCAAGTGAACATTGCTTTCTAAATAATAAAATACTTGTTGTTGTTTCTCACTATTTTATGTTCTGGGCATATTTCTTCGCATTTTCAGTATTCTGGTATCGTCTTGCAGGTTAAGACCATAACATTTTTTGAACTGAATCATTTGAAATATTTGCTTTGTATACTTTGGTCATAAAATCTTGACCAAAAGATTCAAGATATTTTAAATCTTTCAGCTCCATTCTAGCAAGATCTGTAATAATTTGCTTTTTCTCATCAATTGGATCAGGGACAAACTATGTTTTTAGTAGTACTTCTAAAGTAGATAGTCTTGTTGCGACGACTACTTATCGCTCTACCTCAGGTGGTCCAATCCACCAGTCATATACTATTCCAGCCATTCTCTTTTCTACAAGAACAAATATGGATATATTGTCGAGCCTAATAGTTACTTGCATCTGATATAAAGCCCCAATCCACATTCTGATTGATTCAGCTAGGTTTGTGGATTTGTCCAGATCTAGAATATAACCACTAGAATTAGAAGCAAATAGGTCTTCTTCTATTCTAGGATATTTTTGGATTTCTTTGACAAAGTTGGCCTTTTGGATTGATGGCATAATGAAAGATGGGAACTTAGAAGCTGCATTTTCAAGAGCTACAACTTCTGCTTCTGTTTTTCTAGATTTTTATGGAACAGAATCTATTTTCATTGGCCTGAAAGATGGTTTAGAAGCGCTAGCTTCTGTCTCTTCTTGATCCCAGAAATTTGGGGTCGACATATCTATAGTAAATTTTAAAATCTGTGATGCCTTTGCTTTTCTTCGTCGTTCTTTCTTCTGCATCCTAACTTCTTTCTAAGCTCTTTCTTCTTCTTGTTCATCATGTAAAAGCTTGAGATTGGCTAAAATGAGTTCATTTTGTGCACCTAGATCATCTATGGCATCTTCAGCATAAGAACAAGATGTAGTAATATAATTACCAAGTTGATACAATTGATCTAGATCATTTGTATTTGAGGAATTGTGTTCAACCAAAGGGGCACATTCAACTCGTGTTGGAGGTTGCTTTGATGATGATGATGTAGTGCAGAATTTTGTTTTTGGAGGCCATTTTCCTCCTTTCACAAAGCGGTGATTGGAAAATTTCCATTCCTCAACTGGGGCGATTTGAGAATGAGAAATTCTAAACATTTTATTTACAGCTAGAAAAGGCTTGACTTCAGATATATACAACTCATGGGAAGATAGTACAGGTTGATTGGATGTGGGTTCTGTAGGATCAGAAACTGGTAATGCATATTTTCTTGGATGAGTAATAGGACGCTGGACAGAAGGCTTTTCTTGAAGAATCCTAATTTTGCCATCTGTTAATGAAGCTCTTTTTGTTAAACTTCCTGGATTCTTTTCATCCGCTAATGACTTGTATTGAAAATACTAGTCACTTGGTAAGCTTCACTACCATGTCACTACATTCATCTCACTTTCATCATTATTGGGTCACATTTATGATTTTCCAAACTTTATTAATTCCAACGTTTTTAAGTGAATTTTTGGTTAAAAATTAGAAAATAATGTGCATATGCTTATACCTAACAAGTGGGATGAGATTGTTGACATTTGTAGGTCAAAATGAAGCTTCTAGAAGACCTTTATGTGGCATCCTAGGGCCAAATTCGAATTTGGGTGGAGAGGATCATGGGATCATGACGATATGTGTGACATTTCCTATTTGTATAGAAACTCTAAGAAGACATGTGTCTTATCATTTCCTCTTTTGATTATAACTCTAGAGGTATAGGGAGAGATTCATGGACTCTCATTAATGAGATGACTTCTCATCTTTTGTATAAATAGTAGATCTCTCTCCTTTATTTGGAAGCTTTTGTTAACTTTGTTAGCTCAACTTGTTGTACTTTGTAATTTTGAAGAATTTGAATAAAGCTTTGAGGTTCCCAACATGGAAGGAGATGTGAAGTAGGAGATGTCATGGAGCATATTAGAATGTAAGGTAGAGTAGATTTTATTTTTTAGTTTTGCTTTGATTTCATTCAAGTATGTCATTTTATTTTTATGATTGTTTTCAAGTTTAATAGTTTAGATTTTCCATTCATGCAAGTGTGTTCAACCAGACGATTGTAGATTTATCTAACTGTGTAATCTATGCTTGACAAAATAGTCCAAGAAAGTAGTCCTCCTATTTTCCAATTGGTGCTTAGAGCATTAGAGCACACAGTAGATTTGATGTTAGTTTAATAGCTCATGTTGTAAGTGAATATTTCTGAAAGCCCTTTCAGTTGATGGTTCATCTTAAAACTAAGTGGTGACGTATTTAATTTATGAATGAGTCTTTCTCTGCATTTTTATGTTTACTTTTTCTTAGAACAATGAAGTATTAGATCCCTCCAAATGCTATCACAAGGAGGTAGTTCTCCCAAAATTGTATAGCAGAGTGATAAAACACTTCATTTAGCTGTTACCATTTTTGCTTTCATTTCATAGACATTTTTCCAGCTTAGAATAATCTAACTATTCAAAGTTTTGATTTGTTCATTTCCTTTTCTCCCTTCTTTAGAAATTAGATTTTAACATTAAAAGAGATCTAGTTGTCCATTAACATTTAGAGATTTAATTTAGAAGCATAAATTTTCTTTCTTAGATTAATTTCCTTAAGCATGAGAAAAAAAACCCCCAAAAACAACATAAACTATAAAACAACGAAGTAAGAGAAAGGTAAACTAAGCACATATAGTGCACCACACTTCATCAGTTTACAATACCCGGATTGATAATTTATGTAGAGCAATTTAGGACACTAAATTGACTAGACATGACTCATGACACCTTCGTGCTCCGCGACCAAAAATCGCAGATACTTTACAACTTTATTACAAAATTTGACCAAAAACATGGGATTTTAGCCCCAAAACTGTCCTTGGGGGATCCCGTTCCCAACAAATACAATCCATCCATGGTTTTAAAGGGATCAATTTCATATTATTCTTAAAAGTGAACCAATCCAATATAACTTTCGAGTCTCCCACCAACTATAAACTAGAGATCTACTTGAAATGAGAAAAGAAAAATATACACCATAAAGCCAAAAGCTCACCCCGAGTATTGGTCCCCTGCCCACAGTTCAATTTTAAGCTGTAAATTCCCAACACTGGACTTTTTAGAACAACATCAATACCACATATAAGTCCCCTTTCCTGAGCTGCACCATCAACAAAACCAATTGTTTTATGACTCTCCAATAATAGAGGATGAGCTATTATTAGAACCATATTATTCTTTTCTTTATCAATCTCCCTCATAGCCTGCAATACCTGCTGGAAAAACTTTCCAATAAATAGTTGGTGACCTTCAAAGATAATTAAATTTTGACACCTCCAAAATTACCAACTGATGAAGCATATAATTTCTTTCCAATTAGTCATCACCTTAATATAGTTTTGAAAACATACAGGAAATTGATTAATCCCCCATACCTCTTCAATCTGAAAAAAAAATAAAATAGATCTCCATGCCTCTTTAGTAAAGGGACTCTTATCACCTTGTAATTTGAAGGTTGTAGGACAAATCACAAGAATGTAAAATAAAACCAACTTCGAGATGGGAATCTAGCCCTGTTAACATGGCAAATTTTCGCTATACCAACAAGGGTAACTAACCCAATCGCAAGCCCCAATTAGACCTACTTCCGTTTGGAATGGCTAGTTCTAATGGGTTTTAAGGGACCCCGTGAACTGTTAAATGCATTAATAGATTGCTTCCGGGAGGAAGACTTAATTAAATCAACAAAATAAAACAACTAACCTCTATGCATTAAATCCTATCTACACTACTTCCAACTACTCTAATCTAGTTCTGGCTATCCTAATCTGTCCTACAGGAGCATGGAGAAAGAGATTAAACACCATAAATAAATCCAAGTCCAAAAGAATAAATTACTGAGTTCATAGATGAACAAGCTTGTATTAGAGCTTGATTGCAATTAGATTACTCATACAGGAATACACATTCATTTCGGTGAAAATAAACTAGCAATTGGTGTTTAATACGATTTTGAATCAGAGATCACTCATAAGTTAACCATGTAATTGAGTCATATTCAATTAAACAAGACAAATCATGAATAGTATGCCATCAATATGCATAAACAAAAATCACATTTATATTCATGCCAGCAGCAACATCCTGCTTCAAAACACCTCAAAACAAAAGGAAAATAATCAGAAACTAAAGGCCCCTTCTTGAACCAAACAGTCCTCTTTACTCACAATAAGTCAAAACTGTTCTCTCCAAACAAAAAGCCCCCATTTCATTTACAAAGGTAATATTTATGCCCTCCCGAACTGAACCTCCCATCTCCCATGACTTTTCCACTCCCCTTTCTTTTCACTACATGGATCAAAAAAAGTACAAAGGAGAACGGTCGATTAGATTGTTGACACATCAAAGTCGCCTTCGTTGGAGCATCCTTCTTCCTGGGGAAATGAAAAGGTGTCGAAGAAAGAGAGAATGTCTGCGTATCATTTCATTGCACCTGTGTGGAGCAGCTATTATTCCTTGTCATTTTGTTGAGGAAACTGAAGATGTCGTTCCTATCATCCCACATCTGGCATGCTTTGAGGTGTTTCTGGAGGGAGTGACATCTTAATGGATCAGTGATGTGCTTATTTTTTGACACAGAGCAAGCCTTCATTATGAATTATGGTAGTTCATACCCCTTTCGGCAAGCTTCACCTTTGTAGTATTGACACCAGAGGTGCAGAGTTGTCATCTAGACATACAACGCCTTTATCTGCTACCGGATCCACTCGAACTCACCTGTAGAAATAATTCATTAGCTTCAAGATTGTGAAAAATATAATAGAAATGTTCAAACAAAAACATAAACACTGCTTTCTTTATTTTTTATAAAACTACGGGGAACTAGTTTGAAAAAGGATTTACGCATAAAATACAGGCAACACACAATTTCCCTCTCAATCCATAGGCTTGGCATGGTTTTCTAGGGCTTCACTTAATCGCAATCAGGTATCAGCCCCTCCGTGGGTCGCAAGACCCATGCCTTCCACTTCTCCGATGTGCGATTATAGTATCAGGACTCCACAGGCCCACCTTTTACACAAAAACCCGCTCCCTTTGTTATATGAGGAATCTTGGAAAACACAGGAAAACAAAGAAAATCCCATCTTGATTGCTCAAGCCGCACCTCAAATGTTATATATCAGGGCTTATAAATATCGTCGGGTCTCGCATATTGCATATTGCAATATGCATAAGCCTGGGGCTCTACCGATTGCGACATGCAATATGGCCTCAGACCCGAAAACATATATATATATGCGTTAATACCGCCGGCGGGTCTGTAATACAAGTTTGCCTTTGAAAACTGGGACTTCAATGCTTTTCAAAAAACAAAGGAATATATGGGGAAAGCCATGTTTGGCCATAAGGCCGGACTTGAAATGCTATACACTCCAGTTCATAATAATCGTCGGGTCCGCCATATCACCGCACACATTGTGTATAGGGACCGGGCTCTACCGATATGCGATATGCAACATAGCCCTGGACCCGACATATGTATGAAGTATGGTTAAAAGCACCGTCAGGTCCGAAGCATAGTGGCGCACATTATATGTATAAGCCTTAGACCTAGGCCGATTGCGATATGCGACGGGGTTTCGGACTCGACATATATGTATATTGTGGTTTATAATTCCGTCGGGTCCGGTGCCTTATGGCATGTGTTATGTGCCCAGATTGAATGCAATAAGCAAAAGAGGGATGGTTTATGCATGTTTCTGAAGTCTTTCATTGCAAAGAGTTAAAATGGAAATGAGGTGCGATAGAAGGTTTTGTGTTTTAAGTACACAAATGACTATAGTGGGGGTGGGAGTGATTATGCGTGTGGGCATAAATATACCATGGATTCTTATGAGGATTTGAGAAGTCCTAATGAAGGGAATGAATGCAGGGCCAGGCTGGGTCATGCATGAACCATGCAGCAGAGTGTTATTCAATGGCTTTAGCCATCAGGCATTGAAAATTTGACTCGGCAAAGAGTTAACATCCATTTGATAAAACAGATCATTTCAAAAGATGAAAGATCAAACTTCTAAGGGGCCCATTGAAACTTTGCTATCAGAGCATGTTTTAATAGGGTGGTAGTTGTGGCCACAACAAATGGCGAACCACTGAGCGAACCAGTTATCTGTGTTTCCAAATAATCCTCAGATCAATAAAACATCAGGGTGTTAATATAAACTTGAAATGCAAACTATATAGATGGACAAGCATGGGTTCCACTTAAACATTAACTGCTTCGGGAGGGATAGCGACAAATAGCTTCTACTTACTGATATGATTTTGATAGGCATTCTCCAACGACAGTATTATGGGGTTTATTGACCTTCCTTTACCTATTTCCCACTTTCAAAAATCCTTTTGGGGAAGTCACTAGTCTGTCCATACCTATTTAGGTGTGTACCTCAGCTCTTTATTTGTCATGAAACTTGATGTAGACATGTTTATCTTGCACTTTATATGAGAGTTTCAGCTCTATATTTTCATTGATTGAATGGGGCGCAGTCATGGATCATGCCATATTTTTAAACTGCTTAAGCAAGGTTAGGATTGCTGTGTCAACCGGTACTCTGTGCCCAGCAATAGTCCTTACTCTAACCGGCTTCCCAAACAACCTGTCCTTCCAGATTGGCACAAGGACTTGACATTTCATTTCTTTTTAGATAATTCCTTCTAGTTTCAGGCATAAGGACTAGAACACAATTAGATTTTCCATAGGGTATATGATAGTGAACTTAGCCCATGAAAGGAGGTTTACTTGTGAGTAACAGGTATTGGACAATTTAGTGTGGTGGATGGGACCAATGGAGAATGAATGTAAACCTTATAGGAAAGTATATACTAGTTCTGAGTGGGATTTATTCAAAATGCAGCGTCCCTCCATGCCAGTCCAGCTGTAGTTACACATTCTTGGTTTATAAACATGCCCCTACATGCTCTAGATATCCAAGTTATCAATGGATCCTACCTAGTTCTCAACAGATGCCAATGAGTGGCTTGGTTTGAATTCTATAGCTGATTTTCAAATTCTCATGGGCTGATAAAAAGTTCGTTTGATTTGCAGGGTAATGATGGATTTGGGAACAACAAAATAATTAGCAGGTTAATGAGGAAGGGAAAGGCTAAAAATGGTGAATGAGGGCAAATCTGAAAGGTAGAACGAGACTGGAGGACTGAAATCAGCTGGCTGAAAAGGACTGCAATTCAATAGAAGGAAAATAAAATTTGTAGGAAACAAAAGAAAAAGACAGAAATGAAACTAAACTAACAGCAAAATAAGATGAATTCTAACCTAATCAGGAGGTAACCACCATGTGGTGGCTATTGGAATTATCTCTTAAGGTGATGGCCATTAACAGGGAGTTTCTTAGTATCTCCCTGTAGAATTTTCAATCTGTAAGTTCCCTAGCCAATTTTTTCCTCATCTTAGAGTGGGCCTAGCCATAAATGTTGGAATTTCATGTGCCTGCCCTTTGGGGTGATGCTATTGGACCAGGGGGAATTTATTAGAGTGTTGTGCCAATTCCCCTGGTCGTTGGTGACAAATGCATGGATCATGCAGACGAAGTTTTTATTTGAGGATTTTGCGACTCTATTTCCCTGGGGGTAATAGCTCGATGCATATCTTATGTGAATTAATTTATCGATAGCGAATTTAGTTAGCTTTAGTGATAAAAAATAGGAAGTGTTATTAAACATGAGAGCATTAGGGATCCCAAACCTATTGACAATGGATTTCCCAATGAAAGATATTACCTCGTCTTTACTCTCACTCATAAGCCTGTCATGCTCCCTTTCAATGACGAGTTCATTTTTGAATGTCTTCCCGCAATGTAGGAGCTCAAGGATATGCTTGTCACCTTTGAATTCCTGCTAATTTGAGATGTTATTAGGTATTAATGGCCTGAAAATAAATTCAACATAATATTCATTCTTGTTTAAGCTAAGATCAGGCAAAGGTTTTGCAGCCAAACCAGTCATCAGATCCGCATCTTGGTTTTGCCATCGAGGTATGTGTATGATATTAGAAGAATCAAAATTTTTAATTAAACTCCATACCTCATGTTGGTATCTTTCCAAGTACGGTGAATTGTAGCATACTCTTTCCCTCACTAGGTCCACGATTATCTGTAATTCACGAGAAGCTTTTAGATTTATCACCTTCATATCAAGGTCCCTTTTCAAGCCCTGTAGCAAGCCTCTATATTATGCCATGTCATTGGTGCACGCGGACTCCAATCAGTTGGCTATCGAATGTTGGTTCCCCTGTGGGTCAATAAGAATGCTTCCAGCACCTGCACCTTCAAGGCAGTTAGAACCATTAAAATAGAGTGTCCAAACATTAGAGTCTAATGTTACATTAACTGAATTGCTTCCCATGAGACTAGTTTTATCATCCACTATATTACAGGGTGGTTTGTCAGTTGGACTACGGGGGACAGTTTCCAACCATGTGTTTATTGCAGTTCCTTCATTTTTTTCAGCATGGAATTTCCCAAAACAGGTTTCTATGGCACAAACATTGAAACTGTAATTCCCAAGGATAGATTTGGTAAACATTACAAGTTCATTGGGACCGTTTAGCGTTGTCACCACATACTTCATGTATCTTTCACAATCGACTCTTAGCATATCACCCTTCCCTTTCTGAGGTAGCAAGAGATGGGACCAATCAATTGAGAAGTATCCATTTAGTTTTGTTGACCAATCCCTACTAAGCAACATTCCATAAGATTTAGGTATATCAACTACCACTATATCAACGAATTATGTGTATTTTGGTTTAGTAGCCATCCAAATCAACACATCTTTCCATTCTCCAATTACTTTCACATTTTTCCTGACTAATTTCATAATTCAGGTCCTATTTTTCTCAGGTATTGCATGTAGCCTTTTAGCAACAACATAAGGAATCACAATGGACGAGGTACCAGAATCTACCAAGCAATTGTGCACATTCATGTTGAGGATTTCAAATGTGATAAGGAAAGGTTTGGTCATCGATTTTGACTTTCTCCCTATCATGGCTACACTGACATCTTGGGGTTTTTGATTCATTTTGGATAGAGTGGCTTCCATAGCTGATGGCATTTGGGCTGCAATGGAGGTGATGATAGGTCTGGACACTGACTTCTTGGTTTGGTTGCTTGGGATGGTGGGAGTTTTGGAGTTTCTCTCATTCATAGCTTTCAAGAGAAAATCTGTTTGCTACGTTAATTTCAGCAAATCAAAGTATGTGATACTAGCCCTAGATTTCTTAAGATCATCCACAATATTGTAATCAATGTTATAAATAGGATAGGGTAGAGTAAACATACCTATTTTACCATTCTTAGGTGGGAGTTTACCATCTTGAGTAGCCTTCATTGTAGTGGGACATGCATTTTCCTTTTCAAGATGGTTTGCAATAGGGGTATTCTTGGATTGACCACCAGGTCTACTCTTCTCGAAAGGAACTTTGGGAGCAGGTGTATTCACAAGGCGGACATCTTTCTTGGTTTGATCTACAGGCTTCATCACCCCTGCAAGTGGCCCTTTGCTTCGTGTGTTGATTTCATTAGTGTGGATTTCTACCATACTGTCTCCTTGGTCATCATCATTCTCATTTGTATAGAAATCCCACAGTACGTTGATTTGGGATTCTTCTTCCAAGGGATTTTCTACTTGCTATTCTTCCTCATCTTCTTGTTCTGGATCTAGCTCCACTATAGTTTCTTCCTGGTTGAGGAGCGATTCGATAAGAGCCAACTCTTCTGTGATTAAATTCCCTTCATTGGGTGGAGCAGGCAGCGCAAGTTTACCATGACCACCTTCTGTTTTCTTACAATAGAAAGGCTTGAAGGGCTTTCTTTTGTTATAGTCTCCTCCACTACCACTAGTACTCTCTCCATGAATCCTTTTCATATCAATGACTATGTTTGTTAGTTTCTTAATGATCTGATGCAAACCTTCCACATCCATGGTATCCTTTTCTTTGGTTTCAACCCCTTTATTCTCACTTCCACTATTCTTCTTGGATGCTTAAGAGGCTTTATTTTCTCTAGTTGTAGGGTGGCATGCTATGAGACTAAGCATTTCATTCTTGACTTTTACTGCTTAATTGGTAGCACCTTTTAAGGTCTGTACGTTACTCCTTTTGACCCACATCGCAGTAGGGATAGGGAGAGTAGTGAAGTAGAATTCCATAAGCACCTCTTTTGTAGGTCTGTCGGTGGTCGGGATTCTGTTGAATAAGGTGTTGAATCGGATATTAAAATCCTTAACCTTTTCTTTGGTTTCCATTTTCAAATGGGATAGTTCCAAGACTAAGGCAACACGGGTTTTGTCATTGCCATACTTGTCTAAAATAGCCTGTTGAAAGGCAGCCCATGAGATAATTGATTTGGTTCTCAAGCTAAAGTACCATGTGGAAGCTACACCAGTCAGGGTAAAAGGGAATAGGCAATAGACTATATCTTTATTAGCTACCCCCAGCATGCGCACGGCCAGGAAAAATGAATTGATATGGTTTTCTGTGGTGTCTCCCTGCTCAGGGTCAAATCTAGGCAGTACCTTTCATGTATTGTTAGGTAAGGGATGCTGCTACCTAGGTATCGCCACGACATCCTGAGCGAGCTAGGGAGGTAGTGCTCATGGAGGAGGTGGGGGTTGGTTTCCACCTAGTTGAGGAATATTAGCCAAATCGAGGATAGGGATGTTCTGTTTGAGGGATTCTTCATTAGGATTTCCCAAATCAAATCATGGATTGCTTTCAGAAGGGAACTCCTCAAGAATTTCTTCCCAAGGAGAGTTTATGCTCTGTAAAGAATCAAGCACAATATCTTCAAGAGAAGGGGCTGCATAGGTTTCTTTGTTTATGTGATAGACCATTGGCTTTCTTTTTTCTATCAAAGGTAATGGCTGAAATATTGGGAGTTGTGATAGGGAACGATCATAAGCCCAAGTAAGTCTTCTGATCGGTTGTTCCTGAGTGATAGGATACTCCCACAGTGTCTCTTCTTCAAAATGAGGCTTTTCTGAATGACAGGAAGGGTCTTTTCGACCTTCACAATCCATGTATTGACCTTCTTGAATCCATGCGTGGCACTTATGGATGAAATCTTGAAAAGTTGTGGAAGGCGGTTCAGGCCCTCCTTCTAGCGCCAATTTGTTGACATGTCGAATTTTCGCTATACCAACAAGGGGAACTAACCTGATCACATGCCCCAATTAGACCTACTTTCATTTGGAATGGCTAGTTCCGACGGGTTTTAAAGGACCCTGTAAACTGTTAAATGCGTTGATAGATTGCTTCTGGGAGGAAGACTTCAATTAAATCAACAAAATAAAACAGCTAACCTCTATGCATTAAATCCTATCTACACTACTTCCAACTACTCTAACCTAGTTCTAGCTATCCTAATCTATCCTAAAAGAGCATGGCAAAAGAGATTAAACACCATAAATAAATCCAAGTCCAAAAGAATCAATTACTAAGTTCATAGATGAACAAGATTGTATTAGAGCTCGATTGCAATCAGATTACTCATACAGGAATACGCATTCCTTTCGATACAAATAAACTAGAAATTGGTGTTTAATACGGTTTTGAATTAGAGATTGCTCATAAGTTAACCATTTAATTGAGTCATATTAAATTAAACAAGACTAATCATGACCAGTATGCCATCAATATGTATAAACACAAATCACATTTATATTCATGCCAACAGCAACATCCTGCTTCAAAACACCTCAAAGCAAAAGGAAAATAATCAGAAACTAAAGGCCCCTTCTTGAACCAAACAGTCCTCTTTATTCACAGTAAGTCAAAACTACTCTCTCCAAACAAAAATCCCCCATTTCATTTACGGAGGTAATATTTATGCCCTCCCGAACTGACCCTCCCATCTCCCATGACTTTTCCACTCCCCTTTCTTTTCACTACATGGATCAAAAAATGTATAGAGGAGAACGGTCGATCTGATTGTTGACACATCGAAGCCACCTTCACTGGAGCGTCCTTCTTCCTAGGAAATGAATGGGTGTCGATGAAAGAGAGAATGGTCGGGTATCATTTCATTGCACCTGTGTGGAGTGGTTATTATTCCCTATCATTTCTTAGGGGAAACTAAAGATGACATGCCTATCATCCCACATCTGGCATGCTTTGAGGTGTTTCTGGAGGGAGTGACATCTTAAAGTATCAGCAATGTGCTTCCCTTTTGACATAGAGTAGGCCTTCATTATGCATTATGGTGGTTCATACCCCTTTCGGTAAGCTTCGCCTTTGCAGTATAGACACCAGAGGTGCAGAGGTGTCAGACATACAACGCCTTTATCTGCTACCGGATCCACTCGAACTCACCTGTAGAAATAATTCATTAGCTTCAAGATTTTGAACAATATAACAGAAAATTTCAAACAAAATATAAAGGATTCTTTCATTAATTTTTATAAAACTATGGGGAACTAGTGTGAAAAAGGATTTACGCATAAAACACAGGCAACACACAATTTCCTGCTCAATCCATAGGCTTGGCATGGTTTTCGAGGGCTTCACTTAATCGCAATCAGGTATCGGCCCCTCCGCGGGTCACAGGACCCATGCCTTCCACTTCTCTGATGTGCGATTACGCTATCGGGACTCCATAGGCCTGCCTTTTACACTAAAAACCCGCTCCCTTTGTTATATCGAGAATTTTGGAAAAAACGGGAAAATAAAGAAAATCCTGCCCAGATCACTCAAGCTGAACCTCAAACGTTATATATCAGGGCTTATAAATATCGGCAGGTCCAGCATATCACATATCGCAATATGCACAAGCCCGAGGCTCTGCTGATTGCGACATGCGATATGGCCCTCGACCCGAAAACATATACATATACATATATATATATATATAATATTATATATATATAATTATATATATATATATATATATATAATATATAGATATAGATATATGTGTTAAATATCGCCAGCAGGTCCATAATACAGGCTTGTCTTTGAAAACCGGGACTTCAATGTTTTCCAAAAAACAAAGGAATATATGGGGAAAACCATGTCCAGCCATAAGGCCGGACTTGAAATGTTATACACTCCAGTTCATAATAATCGGCGGGTCCACCATATCACCACGCACATTGTGTATAGGGATCAGGCTTCGCTGATATTCGATATACGACATAGCCCTAGACCCGACATATGTATGAAGTATGGTTAAAAGTGCCGTCAAGTCCAAAGCATAGTGGCACACATTATATGTATAAGCCTTAGACCTAGGCCGATTGCAATATGTGATGAGGTTTCGAACCCGACATATATGTATATTATGGTTTATAATGTCGTTGGTTCTGGTGCCTTATGGCATGTGTTATGTGCCCAGATTGAATGCGATAAGCGAAAGAGGGATGGTTTATGCATGTTTGTGAAGTCTTTCATTGCAAAGAGTTAAAATGGAAATGAGGCATGCTAGAAGGTTTTGTGTTTTAAGTACACAAACGACTATAGTGGGGGTGGGAGTGATTATTCGTGCGGGCATAAATATACCATGGATGCTTATGAGGATTTGAGAAGTCCTAACGAAGGGAATGAATGCAGGGCTAGGCTGGGTCATGCATGAACCATGCAACAGAGTGTTATTCGATGGCTTAACCATCAGGCATTGAAAATTTGACTCAGCAAAGAGTTAAAATCCATGTGATAAAATAGATCATTCCGAAAGATGAAAGATCAAACTTCTAGGGGGCCATTGAAACTTTGATATCAAAGCATGTTTTAATAGGGTGGTAGTTGTGGCCACAACAAGCCCTTCCAATCCCAGAGAGGGCTCTCTCTGTAAAATTTATCTTTGTTGCTTGAAAATCTTAGACAAGTTATGATTGTACTTGGGTTTTGGGCTTTGATTTGGGTTTTGGAAGACTCATTGTATTCAATTTAATTGGAATCTATTTGGCAATGGGGTCAAAAGGTAAACTGGATGGTTGCATCAATTTTTCACAGAGTAAACTCAGGGAAAGTTAGAAATATTTACTGGATCTTTCAGAATAATAAGTGGATGATGGCAGAACAATGAAAACCTTCAGCAAAACTAAAGAGCAATTAAGAATTCTTTAGTGTGGCATTCAATCAATCACGCAGAACTAAAGAGCAGTCAAGAATTCTTTAGTGTGGCCTTCAGTAGAATACATACGGATTGTAAAAGCAGCTGAAATAAGGTATTCAAAAGTAAATCCTATTCATCACATTTTCTATTTTCCAATTTGAATTTAGATGATTATAGCGAAGAGATGATAGTGAAAGAATTTAACATAAAAAAAACATCACCAGTATTTAAGCCACAAGAATCCTATGAATGGTCTGCTTAGTATTGATGCTCCAATGCTTAAAAAAAACTTACAATGCTCCAACAACTCGCTAATATTTCTGATCTCAAATAGTCCCCCTCTAATACTTCAAAAGAAGAAGTATTTATACAAAATTTACAAATAGTTTACAATAAATGTTGTCTCTAACAAATAGGACATTTTTTAGACTATAGATGAACGAAAAGCTCTAACTGCTGCAAATTAATAGTTTTGGTGGAATGCGTTATGAAAATGTTGTTTCTGTGGAAGTGGGAGCAGGTACGATGTGGACCCAAATTTGTGGCTATGCTGACAAATGAACTAGCAGATGCAGATGTATCTCACTTTTTCTTAGTAATTCACTCAATTGTTTGTTGATCCTCTGACTTATAATCTGAGACTTCCCTCACTGATGGCTGATCCTGTGATTGCCCTGCTGTTTTATCATCCATTAGTGTCACAAAATATTTTGGAAAATACATAATAATATATAAATTATATATAATATATATAATTTGATAATGTTTTCAAAAATTTTAAATAAAATTTATAATTAAATTTCTATAAAACCATGTGTTGTTTCCAATCCGTGGTTTTGTTTTCTCTTTCAATGAATTCAAAAAACCATGTGTAGTTTTGTTCCTATTACTCCTTCCTCTGTAAATTCATTTTATCTATATGTAAATTCCTTTTACCTTTGTAGAATACCTGGATTGTTTTGAAAAACCATGTGTTGATTTGTATGGTTGGAAGAGTATTCTGGCTTTACTCTTTTACTTTCACCTGCAACATGATTTTACACCTCTAAATTGATTTCACCATGCCTGTAAATTGATTTTACCTTAATCTTCTATAGTGAAGTGCATTTACATGAATGCTATCTTTGCTCTCTTGTACATTAATTTCATGTGAAATTTTCACTTTTATTTTCTCTGATAAATTCATGGCATCCATGAATTTTATTACATGTGTTGCAACTCATTCCACAACCTTAGTCTCATATGTCCTGTAGCTATATAATTTTACCTTAACTATCCTTTCACCCATAGCTCTAAAATATTACCGCATTCTCATATCTCTCTATTTCACTTGAACTTAATCCACCCTATATCCCTATAACATTTATAAGATTCAAAACCAAAACAGTTAATTGTTTATCACACTCCTTTAAAGTGGTAGGTGGTATTATTTACATGAATGCTATCTTTGCTCTCTTGTACATTAATTTCATGTGAAATTTTCACTTTTATTTTCTCTGATAAATTCATGGCATCCGTGAATTTTATTACATGTGTCACGACTCATTCCACAACCTTAGTCTCATATTGCCTATAGCTATATAATTTTACCTTAACTATGGTTTCACCCATAGCTCTAAAATATTACCGCATTCTCATATCTCTGTATTTCACTTGAACTTAATCCACTCTATATCCCTATAACATTTATAAGATTCGAAACCAAAACCGTTAATTGGATATCACACTGCTTTAAAGTGGTAGGTGGTATTATTTACATGAATGTTATCTTTGCTCTCCTGTACATTAATTTCATGTGAAATTTTCACTTTTATTTTCTCTGATAAATTCATGGCATCCGTGAATTTTATTACATGTGTCGCGACTCATTCCACAACCTTAGTCTCATATTGCCTGTAGCTATATAATTTTACCTTAACTATGGTTTCACCCATAGCTCTAAAATATTACCGCATTCTCATATCTCTGTATTTCACTTGAACTTAATCCACCCTATATCCCTATAATATTTATAAGATTCAAAACCAAAAAAGTTAATTGTTTATCACACCACTTTAAAGTGGTAGGTGGTATTATTTACATGAATGCTATCTTTGCTCTCCTGTACATTAATTTCATGTGAAATTTTCACTTTTATTTTCTCTGATAAATTCATGGCATCCGTGAATTTTATTACATGTGTCGCGACTCATTCCACAACCTTAGTCTCATATTGCCTGTAGCTATATAATTTTACCTTAACTATCCTTTCACCCATAGCTCTAAAATATTACCGCATTCTCATATCTCTGTATTTCACTTGAACTTAATCCACCCTATATCCCTATAATATTTATAAGATTCAAAACCAAAAAAGTTAATTGTTTATCACACCACTTTAAAGTGGTAGGTGGTATTATTTACATGAATGCTATCTTTGCTCTCCTGTACATTAATTTCATGTGAATTTTTCACTTTTATTTTCTTTGATAAATTTATGGCATCCGTGAATTTTATTACATGTGTCGCGACTCATTCCACAACCTTAGTCTCATATTTCCTGTAGCTATATAATTTTACCTTAACTATGGTTTCACCCATAGCTCTAAAATATTACCGCATTCTCATATCTCTGTATTTCACTTGAACTTAATCCACCCTATATCCCTATAACATTTATAAGATTCAAAACCAAAACAGTTAATTGTTTATCACACCACTTTAAAGTGGTAGGTGGTATTTTTTTAGAGGATGGGATATAACGTGGGGCTACCACATAGCGAAAAGGTGGGTTAGGAAAACCACTAATCTCCTGTGCCTTTCAAGTGTTAAGCGTTGGATGAGCTGAGAACGAAATATGGAATTTTAACTGTTCATTTATTTTTACAAATCTCGAGGCAAATAAAAATGAAGGGGGTTTAATTCTTACTGTTGGGTGGGCCATTGGTTGACTTTGCAGGGGAAAGAGGTAGTATAGGCTTGTGGGGAGAAATTAATATAAAGCCCAAAACTTTATATTAATAGGGTTTTGTGAAGTAAGGAGTAAAAGGAGGGATTCTTAATAATAATAATAATAAATCCATTTTTAAGGTCTCATATCTCTGTATTTCACTTGAACTTAATCCACCCTATATCCCTATAACATTTATAAGATTCAAAACCAAAACAGTTAATTGTTTATCACACCACTTTAAAGTGGTAGGTGGTATTTTTTTAGAGGATGGGATATAACGTGGGGCTACCACATAGCGAAAAGGTGGGTTAGGAAAACCACTAATCTCCTGTGCCTTTCAAGTGTTAAGCGTTGGATGAGCTGAGAACGAAATATGGAATTTTAACTGTTCATTTATTTTTACAAATCTCGAGGCAAATAAAAATGAAGGGGGTTTAATTCTTACTGTTGGGTGGGCCATTGGTTGACTTTGCAGGGGAAAGAGGTAGTATAGGCTTGTGGGGAGAAATTAATATAAAGCCCAAAACTTTATATTAATAGGGTTTTGTGAAGTAAGGAGTAAAAGGAGGGATTCTTAATAATAATAATAATAAATCCATTTTTAAGGTCACAGCCAAGCCAGACACCAAATTGGTGTATGATACCCCCTTGTTTGTAGGACAAGGGACCCTGAGACCCCCTTGTTTGTGGGACAAGGGACCCACCTCCGCACAGCGATTTGACTGCTAAGTCTACGAAGGCATACATACTCTACCCCCCTCTGGTTTTGAACCTGTGACCTCTTAGGAGGAAACATGTGCTCTTAACCATTAGGCCCACTCAAGCTGTATATATATATATACTTTATGGGATTTATCCCATATTCACAAGGGAAGATTCTTCATGATGGTTCTTATAAGCCCATAGTTACATTGTGTTTTGACAAAATAAGCCCAAGGCTACCCACTTGTGCTTGTGCTTGGTGTTAGGTGTGCTAGGCTTAGGTATTGTGAATGCAGGTCGCATGGAGATGAAGTGTAAGCTAAGCTTTTGGGATTATTTTCTATGCAAATTTCAATAAAATCCAAGGCTTTAAAACAAAAAGCTCTACAATATATAACCTTTTTCTCACACAAATATATTCTTAATGATTTGAAATTAGGTATTCGTTTTATGCTAGGGTAATACTCAGATGAATTAACAAGGAAAGTGGGTGATAAAGCGGGAAGCTGAGTAAAGGATGATGAAAATGGAGAGGAAGCGGGGCGAGTCAGCAAGCCAAAAGCTTCATCATGAGAGCCACAAATAATATTTGAATCATCAAATTTCCTATAATTATGGGACCCTAACATCGGCTCAAGCTTGGGGATGGCAGTCTCCTTATATGTTCCAAGAACCACGGATCTCTAAGTTTATAGATCAGTGCATTCTTGTTATCGGGAAATCTAGTGTCCACTCAGAGCTACTAGTCCCACTAAGACGGGTAGCTATCTTAGAAACAAACAGACTAAAGTTACTTTCGTTTTCCTTTATGAGAAGTAGATGGGAAGGAAGCAAAGAGTACCAACCTTAGTCTTTCACTTGGTTCCTTGTTTGTTTCCTCTCCCCTCTGACAGATCTTTGCCGCTTCTTCCTTGCTTACCCCACTTCAAAGAGCACCTGTAAAGTCAAAGCAGCATAATACTATCGAAGTACAGAGATCTACAATCATAAAAAATATAGGACCAGATATATATTGACCACACAAATGCATATATCATCAAACATACAAGAATGTGGAGGAAAACTTGAACTAAATTTATAATAGAAAAGAATAGAGAGAGATTAAACCCATTGATCTAACCTGCATCATCCTCCAAGCATGAAGCTCTTCTTCACTCATGAAAAGATTAGATCACCCAACACTATGATATTCACCAAGAACCAACAACACTTCCTTACAAAATACAAGATTCCAGCCTCTGGATCTTTGGGATGAGGGATCCATATATAGATGTTTGCAGGGGGGTGAGTTAGCTTCTGGGATTTTGATTAGTAACCTCTCTCTGATAATTCTTGGTTCCAATTGGAGATTCATGATCTCTTACTCATCCCTGGGTGAATTCAGAGAGGCAAGTGTCACAGGAGAAGTTTTTGGAAGATTCCATGATCATCCACCTTGCAAACTGTCTCTACCATTTGTCTAATCTCACCCATCGCACCCTACAGAAGGGTTTTCCAGTATGCATCACACTTTTTGCACGTAGTAGGTGAGATGCATCGCACCCTTAGCACTGAGCAGTCTGTATGGTCCAGTTTTGACCAGTTCTGAGCAATTTTCCATGGAGAACTTATGGGAGATTATGTAATCAGCTGACCTTATTCCTTTAGGGTATGAAACAACATTTTTAGGTACTCAGAAGCCGTTGGATTATGGAAATATATGATTGGGGTTGCAGTGCCCAAATATGTCTGTAACAATTCTCCATTGGGTTGTTGTCAAATCTGTAACCTGTTCTACCAACTCTCAAACTGAAATCGAAACCACTCTACATACTGAACATTGAACTACACATTGAAATAAAAGTTGAGAAGCAAACTAAATTTGAAACTAAAAAAAAAGGCTCAGAGTCCTGAGCTTATTTTCACCCTGCTAACTACCCTATATTGTTGAAAAGCAGGGTGAATTATAGAATACATAAATGCCAATGAAGCCAGTCAAGCAGCTGCAAAAATAAATGGACTGCTTGACTGGTTGTTAGTAAACTCAGAAGTATAATTTGATCATGTGTCCACATAATAAAAGATGTGATATATAATGGAAACTGCTAATGTATTTGGTCCTTATATAGAAAACATGTTTGAAAACTTGAGCTGAAAAGAACCTCCATGTAATCTGCTATAGGATCAACAAAAGCGTAATGTATGATATTTGATTCTAGGCCTTCAATGACTAATTGATCAATTGTATCCTCAATATTAAACCCTAAAACTACTTCTTCAGTCTTGTACTTTAAAGCATAATCATCCTCAATCTACCAATCAAAGGGTAGTACAATTTCTTCTTTCTTTTAAGAAGATTTTCCAAGAATTCTTTAGGATCTCGGAAATTATATGACTGAATTTGAGAATGCAAAAGTTTAATGTCATTTTCATATTTTTCAACAACTAACTTAAGAACACATATTTTAACTTCAGGAGAAAATTTTCTTGATTCGAAAATAAGAAACACAACTCTTAAATAAATTTCATCAAGCTGAAATTCTGATAACCCTTCCCTGAATTCATTGAAATTTTCATGAAATGAAAGGTTTTCCACAAACCTTGTCATCCTGTATCACCATCAATGCTTTGGAATATGGATTCTTTGTTTATGGAATCGCTTTGCACTTTGAAGCTCTGAATCTTGAACAATGGAGTCACCTAGTCAAAGGTGCAACCTTTTGGTGTCTAATTGTTGTTTACCATCAACAATCAAATCTAAACTTTGATGCACTTTTCTGAGGAAGATAAAATGTTTTCTTCCCCAGTATGGTTGACACTATGTTATCACCCTGTAATTTGAGGGCTTTAGGACAAATCACAAGAATGTGACATGAAACCAACTTTGGGATGGGAATCTATAACTTCCACTCCTAGAGAGGGCTCTCTCTGTAAAATTTAACTTTGTTGCTTGAAAATCTTAGGCTAGTTATGATTGTACTTGGGTTTTGGTTTTTGATTTGGGTTTTGGAAGACTGATTGTATTCAATTTAATTAGAATCTATTGGGAAATGGAGTCAAAAGTTAAACTAGATGGTTGCATTAATTTTTCACAGAGTAAACTCAGGGCAAGTTAGGAATATTTACTGGATATTTCAAAATAATAAGTGGATGATGGAAAAACAATGAAAACCTTCAGTAGAACTAAAGAGAAATTAAGAATTCTTTAGTGTGGCATTCAGTCAAATAGGCAGAACTAAAGAGAAATCAAGAATTCTTTACTGTGGCCTTCAGTAGAAAACATACAGATTGCAAAAGTAGCCAGAATAAGGTACTCAAAAGTAAATCCTATTCATCACAGTTTTTGTTTTGCAATTGGAATTTAGATGACTACAATGAAGAGATGACTGTGAAACACTTTAACATAAGAAAAAAATCACCAATATTTAAGCCACAAGAATCTTATCAATGGTCTACTTAGCATTGATGCTCCAGTGCTTAAAAAAAACTTACAATGCTCCAACAACTCACTAATATTTCTGATCTTAAACAATACGCCTCCAATACATCAAAAGTAGAAGTATTTATACAAAATCTACAAATTATTTGCAATAAATGTTGTCTCTAACAAACAGGACATTTTTAGACTATAGATGAACAAAAAGCTCTAACTGTTGTAGATTAATAGTTCTGGTGGAATGTGCTATGCAAATGTTTTTGTTGTGGAAGTGGGAGAAGGTAGGATGTGGACCCAAATTTGTGGTTGTGCTGGTAGATGAATTAGAAGATGTAGATGTATCTCTCCTTTTCTTAGTAATTCACTCAACTACTTGATGATCCTCTGACTTGATAATTTGAGACTTCCCTCACTGATGGTTGATCCTGTGACTGCACTGCTATTTTATCATCCATTAGTTTCACAAAATATTTTGGAAAATATATAATAATATATATATTTGAATAATATTTAAAAATATTTTAAATGAAATTTATAATTAAATTTCTACAAAACCATGCGTGGTTTCCAATGCATGGTTTTGTTTTCACTTTCCATGAATTCACAAAACCATGTGTAGTTTTGTTTTTATTACTCCTTCCTCTCTCAATTCATTTTATCTGTATGTAAATTCCTTTTACCCTTTAAGATACCTTGATGGTTTTGCAAAACCATATGTTGATTTGTATGGTTGGAAGAGTATTCTCACTTTACTCTTTTACTTTCATTGACATGATTTTACACATGTAAATTAATTTCACCATGCCTGTAAATTGATTTCACCTTAATCTTTTATCGTGAAATGCATTTACATGAATGATATCTTTGTTCTCCTGTACATTAATTTCATGCGAAATTTTCCCTTTTATTTTCTTTGATAAAACCATTTTATCTTTGAATCTCATTCCGCAACCTTAGTCTTATATCGCCTGTAGTTATATATTTTTACCTCAATTATTAGCCGTGAAATATTACTGCATTCTCATACCTTTGTATTTCACTTAATCCACCCCATATTCCCATAACATTTATAAGATTCAAAAGCAAAACACTTAATGGTTTATCGCACCGCTTTTTAGTGGTAGGTGGTAGTTTTTCAGAGGACACGATATAATGTGGGGCTACCATGTAGCAAAAACGTGGGCTGAGAAAACCAGTAATCTCGCATGTTTTTGGAGTGGATTAGCTGATTGCACGATATGGAATTTTAACCATTTATTTATTTTTACAAATCTCGAGGCAAATAAAAATGAAGGGGGTTTAATTCTCAGTGCGGGGTTGTCCATTGGTTGACTTTGCAAGGGAAGAAGTAGTATAGGCTTGCTCGGAGAAATTAATATAAAGTCCAAAACTTTATATTGATAGGGTTTTGTTAAGTAAGGGGTAAAAAGAGGGATTATATATATATATATTACTTTATGGGATTTATCCCACATTGACAAGGGAACATTCTTCATGATGGTTTATATAAGCCCATAGTTACATTGTGTTGCAACAAAATAACCCAAGGCTACCCACTTGTGCTATATTCAGATGAATTAACAAGGAAAGTGGGTGATAAAGGAGGAAGCTGAGGAAAGCAAGTAATATTCAGATGAATTAACAAGGAAAGTGGGTGATAAAGGAGGAAGCTGAGTAAAGGATGAACCGCAGATGAATTAACAAGGAAAGTGGGTGATAAAGGAGGAAACTAAGGAAAGCAAGTAAAGTGGGTGATAAAGTGATAAAGGAGGAAGCTGAGTAAAGGATGAACCGCATGGAGATGGAGCGGAAAGCAGGTAATATTCAGATGAATTAACAAGGAAAGTGGGTGATAAAGGAGGAAGCTGAGTAAGTAATATTCAGATGAATTAACAAGGAAAGTGGGTGATAAAGGAGGAAGCTGAGTAAGTAATATTCAAATGAATTAACAAGGAAACTGGGTGATAAAGGAGGAAGCTGAGTAAGATGAACCGCATGGAGATGGAGCGGAAAGCAGAAGCTGAGTAAAGGATGAATCGCATGGAGATGGAGCGAATGAATTAACAAGGAAACTGGGTGATAAAGGAGGAAGCTGAGTAAGATGAACCGCATGGAGATGGAGCGGAAAGCAGAAGCTGAGTAAAGGATGAATCGCATGGAGATGGAGCGGAAAGCAGGTAATATTCAGATGAATTAACAAGGAGAGTGGGTGATAAAGGAGAAGTGGGTGATAAAGGAGGAAGCTGGGTGATAAAGGAGGAAGCTGAGTAAGTAATATTCAAATGAATTAACAAGGAAACTGGGTGATAAAGGAGGAAGCTGAGTAAGATGAACCGCATGGAGATGGAGCGGAAAGCAGAAGCTGAGTAAAGGATGAATCGCATGGAGATGGAGCGGAAAGCAGGATGAATCGCATGGAGATGGAGCGGAAAGCAGGTAATATTCAGATGAATTAACAAGGAAAGTGGGTGATAAAGGAGAAGTGGGTGATAAAGGAGGAAGCTGAGTAAGTAATATTCAAATGAATTAACAAGGAAACTGGGTGATAAAGGAGGAAGCTGAGTAAGATGAACCGCATGGAGATGGAGCGGAAAGCAGAAGCTGAGTAAAGGATGAATCGCATGGAGATGGAGCGGAAAGCAGGTAATATTCAGATGAATTAACAAGGAAAGTGGGTGATAAAGGAGAAGTGGGTGATAAAGGAGGAAGCTGGGTGATAAAGGAGGAAGCTGAGTAAGATGAACCACATGGAGATGGAGCGGAAAGCAGAAGCTGAGTAAAGGATGAATCGCATGGAGATGGAGCGGAAAGCAGGTAATATTCAGATGAATTAACAAGGAAAGTGGGTGATAAAGGAGAAGTGGGTGATAAAGGAGGAAGCTGAGTAAGTAATATTCAGATGAATTAACAAGGAAACTGGGTGATAAAGGAGGAAGCTGAGTAAAGGATGAACCGCATGGAGATGGAGCGGAAAGCAAGTAATATTCAGATGAATTAACAAGGAAAGTGGGTGATAAAGGAGGAAGCTGAGTAAAGATTCAGATGAATTAACAAGGAAAGTGGGTGATAAAGGAGGAAGCTGAGTAAGTAATATTCAAATGAATTAACAAGGAAAGTGGGTGATAAAGGAGGAAGCTGAGTAAGTAATATTCAAATGAATTAACAAGGAAACTGGGTGATAAAGGAGGAAGCTGAGTAAAGGATGAACCGCATGGAGATGAAGCGGAAAGCAGGTAATATTCAGATGAATTAACAAGGAAACTGGGTGATAAAGGAGGAAGCTGAGTAAAGGATGAACCGCATGGAGATGGAGCGGAAAGCAGGTAATATTCAGATGAATTAACAAGGAAAGTGGGTGATAAAGGAGGAAGCTGAGTAAAGGAAAGTGGGTGATAAAGGAGGAAGCTGAGTAAGTAATATTCAGATGAATTAACAAGGAAACTGGGTGATAAAGGAGGAAGCTGAGTAAAGGATGAACCGCATGGAGATGGAGCGGAAAGCAGGTAATATTCAGATGAATTAACAAGGAAAGTGGGTGATAAAGGAGGAATCTGAGTAAAGGAAAGTGGGTGATAAAGGAGAAGTGGGTGATAAAGGAGGAAGCTGAGTAAGTAATATTCAGATGAATTAACAAGGAAACTGGGTGATAAAGGAGGAAGCTGAGTAAGTAATATTCAGATGAATTAATAAGGAAACTGGGTGATAAAGGAGGAAGCTGAGTAAAGGATGAACCGCATGGAGATGGAGCGGAAAGCAAGTAATATTCAGATGAATTAACAAGGAAAGTGGGTGATAAAGGAGGAAGCTGAGTAAAGGATGAACCACATGAATATTCAGATGAATTAACAAGGAAAGTGGGTGATAAAGGAGAAGTGGGTGATAAAGGAGGAAGCTGAGTAAGTAATATTCAAATGAATTAACAAGGAAACTGGGTGATAAAGGGGGAAGCTGAGTAAAGGATGAACTGCATGGAGATGGAGCGGAAAGAAGGTAATATTCAGATGAATTAACAAGAAAAGTGGGTGATAAAGGAGGACGCTGAGTAAAGGAAAGTGGGTGATAAAGGAGGAAGCTGAGTAAGTAATATTCAGATGAATTAACAAGGAAACTGGGTGATAAAGGAGGAAGCTGAGTAAAGGATGAACCACATGGAGATGGAGCGGAAAGCAGGTAATATTCAGATGAATTAACAAGGAAAGTGGGTGATAAAGGAGGAAGCTGAGTAAAGGATGAACCGCATGGAGATGGAGCGGAAAGCAGGTAATATTCAGATGAATTAACAAGGAAAGTGGGTGATAAAGGAGGAAGCTGAGTAAAGGATGAACCGCATGGAGATGGAGCGGAAAGCAGGTAATATTCAAATGAATTAACTAGGAAAGTGGGTGATAAAGGAGGAAGCTGAGTAAGTAATATTCAGATGAATTAACAAGGAAATTGGGTGATAAAGGAGGAAGCTGAGTAAAGGATGAACCGCACGGAGATGGAGCGGAAAGCAGGTAATATTCAAATGAATTAACAAGGAAAGTGGGTGATAAAGGAGGAAGCTGAGTAAGTAATATTCAGATGAATTAACAAGGAAACTGGCTGATAAAGGAGGAAGCTGAGTAAAGGATGAACCGCATGGAGATGGAGTGGAAAGCAGGTAATATTCAGATGAATTAACAAGGAAAGTGGGTGATAAAGGAGGAAGCTAAGTAAAAGATGACACAAAATGGCTGGGGTAATATTCGGATGAACCGCATGGAGATGGAGCGGAAAGCAAGTAATATTCAGATGAATTAACAAGGAAAGTGGGTGATAAAGGAGGAAGCTGAGTAAAGGATGACACAAAATGGCAAGGGTAGGAGATGTAGTGGAAAGCAAGTAATATTCAGATGAATTAACAAGGAAAGTGGGTGATAAAAGAGGAAGCTGAGTAAAGGATGACACAAAATGGCTGGGTAATATTCAGATGAATTAACAAAGAAAGTGGGTGATAAAAGAGGAAGCTAAGTAAAGATAGTTAGCAAACCAAAAGCTTCATCATGAGGGCAACAAATAATATCTGAATCATCAGATTTACTATAATTATAAAACCCTAACACCTGTTACATTGCATAAAACATTTGTTAATTTGTTAAATGTGATCGAACCGACATGTGGAAATGGAAGTGCCACTGGGCGGCTCACTGTTAGGTGATGGAATTCATGGTAGTTAAATTGAAAGAGCCACTGCTTTCATCCATAGGTTTCTGTTGTTGTCTGTTTATAGTTGATCATAAAGTCGTGTGGGTAAAAAATCACACAACCTTCTTGGTGGATTCAGTTAATGGGACCTTAGAAATACCTCTGTTTATCAGCGTGTTTAGAATCGATCAAAGATGAATAAACGAAAAGGATACATATATATTAATTGTTTCCTAGCTTTTGTTGTTGAGGGAGATTTGATTCGGCCCACTAAGGCTTCTAATTATGGTGTTTTTTGGGCAAGGAGACTGTGGAACGCCATGGTGAAAGACAGGGATAACCTCTTGCCAAAGGTATTTCCTGAATTTTTTTGCTTCTGCGACCTTACTTCAAGGAGAAGGAGGTGTGTGCACCATCAAGCAACTCAACCATACCCCGTGCTATAACTCCCATAAATCCCTCCATTTATCACAAATACAAATTCTGCTTAAGACCATTATACTTCCACTTCTAGTTATTTCTACATTTGAATTAGCGGATCCCCTACAAATGAGGTTGAATAATTTTTTATTATTTCGTACATACAATATTTTTCACTTCTGGTCACAACTAACAAGGATTTCAACTTCGTCAAGGAGCGAGTGGATGAAATTCACGAGGAGAAGGTCAGCGTACAAGTCTACAATGATCGAAGGAGGACCACTGGTACATTCATATAAGAGTGTATATTATTATTTTTCTCCCTTTTGCTCCTCATCTAATTATCTCGTTTCCTGTTTACCAACAATGGTGTTGTATTTGAAAACTCATATGGCCCGAGTTTTTCCTAAGGGAGATTTTGACATTTGGTAAATACAAAATCCTCAAACTTTCTTAATTCATTTGTGAATTCAAAGATTTCGCTGTGTTAGGGTCTACCTTAACTCTTTTATTTATGTAATAGGGTTGAATAATAGTTGTAGTTAGTTAAAAAGTCAATAATGCCCGTATTAATAATTGTAAGTGGTTGACTAGACTACATGGCTATGGTATTAGATAAATGGTATTGAGAGAACTATGATACTGACTCATGGAATTGCATGTATGGATCCTATATAAAGGATAGAGACTCCCCATTGATGAGTGTCGTGTCTTATTTTGTAATTGAGCTATGCTCTGCTGAAGGTTGTCTCCTCGAAGAGGCAAGTGAACATTGCTTTCATCTCTGAATAATAAAATACTTGTTATTTTTCTCATATTCTTCTATGTTATAGATTGTATTTCTTCATATATTCTCGCAAGTCAAGACCATAACATGTTGTAATCTATATTATAATTTAATATTATATATTTAAATTTTATTTGCAAATTCAAACTTATGCAAATACTCTAATTAGTTAATAAGTTTAATTATGAGAATATTTGGAGACAATTAATTAGTTATATATGCATGTACAAAAATTAATATAAAAATTTTACAAGATAATTCTCCATAAATTTTTAAATCTATTTATTTATCTATTCTAAAACAAATTTAATAAATTTAATCTAGAAAACCTCTAAATTTAATCTAAAAAAAAGCCCAAAAAACCACAATTTTATTGTGTATTTTACTATAAATATATAGCATTATTATTTCCTTCTTCCTTTCCAACAACTCACGATTATAACTTCACTCTAACTGAAGATTATAACTTCAGAAAACAAAACTGTAATCTCTTAATCTGTTTGTAGATCGACCGTGACAGTATAATCTTAATACATGGAAAATTGGAAATTTTCATAATAATCTAACATTACATCTTAAAAAAAGACTAAAGACTAATTTAAATGACTTCTATTTTATGTTTTTATTGGGATGATATATAATTAGTGTATATTCATTTTAAATTGTAATTTAACATGAATTTAGAGGGATGTAATTTTTGAACGTGTAAAATTTTTTATAAATATAAAATTATTTAATATGTTTTGTATTTTTTATTTTTTTTAATTTTTTAATTTTAATCAATATAAAATAAATTTCAACTTTAATTACACAAAGCATACTTACACATCATATTAAATTATAAATAATTTTTTCTACTCAATAAAAAATATCTATAACTTAATAACAAAATAAATTTATTTATTTACTCCAAACAAAAATATTTTGTGCACCGGATATGTCCATGGATTTGATGAAGAGCATTGTCAATCTCATGGCCAGGATGGTTTTGTAATAGAAAGTGTAGGAGCATTAGAAAAACGTCGATGACAAAATGTCTCACTAAAATAGACCTCTACGGCAAAGTGACATTCCATCATCATTTCTATGTTGCATTGCACATGTTTCGAAATAATGACTATTGTCCCCCGAGCACCCTACACCATAATCTTAATATTTTTTATAACGCGAATCAAGGTAGTTGGTCACGTTACTTCAAAAAGGTGGATTGTATATAATTTTGAATAATTTAACTTGAAACTATTATTGTGCTCTTTTAATGGGTTTAAAAGGAGAAAGAAAACAGTGAAATGAATTAAGGTGGCTATATTATTTAAAAATGAAGATTTATTTATTAATGTCATAATAATACTTAATAAATGATTTTTTAAATAAGATTTGTAAATATTAATTAAAAGAATTTCTATAACCATGATATACTTTTTGAAGTCATTATCTAACAATATCCATTTAAAAAGAATGTACTTTTTAGAAAGAACAACGATTTATCTTTTGTGTTTATTTTTATTCTCATAAGAAACAACACACTAAAAAGAACAATGTTTACTCAAAATGAAAAATTAAGAAGGGAAAAATAAAACGGAAAAGTGGAGAATATTAAGTATATATAATTTATTATATAATAAATTTAATAAAAGTTAATATTTACTGTTTGGAGTGAATTTTAAACCGAATTAATGCACAATGTTGTTCTTTTTAAAAAGGTTTGTAAATTAGTAGTTGCCCCAAAAATTATATATACTATATATATATATATAGATATACTATTAAATATTAATAAATTATCTATATAATATATTAATAAAACTAACAGTATATTACAACAAATTAAATTAATTAAATTAAAAATTAAAATAATAAATAAAATTATTAATTAATTATTAATCTAAATAAAATTTTATATAATAAATTGTTTTTATTATTATTAGTATTATAAACAAAACTGACGACATATAATCAAAGGAAAACTGAGTAAATAAAAATCTAAAAAATCAAATCTAGAATATAACAAGAAAAAGTAAAAATTAAATAGAAATTTATCTCCAAGGAAACTAAAATATTTAATAACAATCTATTTAAGTAAATAATAAGGGTGAGAAAAACAAAACTAAATAAAAAAGAAAACAATCGAGAAGAAAAGATAGAATGTAACAACTACTAATTTTCCAGCCATCATTTTTATTAAGATTACAATGTCTCTTTTCAATTTCTATGGCTTCCCTAAACTTTTGATGATGGAAATAAACACTCCTTGCAATGACCTAAGCCTCTTCACTACAAGGATTGATCATTTACATTATCAAAATTTTAGGGAGGTCATAGAAATTAAAAAGAGATATTGTAATCTTGATAGAGATAATCACTCGAAAATTAGTAGTTGTTGGACACCTGCGCTTTCTTTTTTTAAAAATTCTTGATTCCATTTTATTTTTCTCACCCTTATTATTTAATTAAATAAATTGTTATTAGCTATTTTGGTTTCCTTAGAGATTAATCTATT
>APFE030993099.1:0-17704 GCA_000404065.3 Pinus taeda
GGCCAATGGTCTGGTTGAAGCAGTCAACAAAGTTCTAGTCACCATGATCTGACGAATCATTGGGATTCAGAGGTCGAATTGGCATAACATGTTATTTTCAACGCTTTGGGCGTACCGAACCTCAGTCAAAACATCAACAGGTTTTACTCCCTTTCAACTAGTTTACGGTTTAGAGGCAGTATTGCCCATTGAATGTGAAATCCCGTCATTACAAATTGCCGTGCAATTATTACCAGCCACTTCCAAAGAAGAAAAACATTTATTATACTTAGCTCAATTAGATGAGAATCGACGTAATGCTGCATTAGCTGTCGAAACTCATGCCAAAAGGATTAAAGCTCAGTATGATTGGAATGTTACACCCCGCAATTTTTCGGAATGAGACCTAGTCTTACTTTACGATCAAGCAAACGATAAGCTAGGGGCTGGAAAATTTGTACCCATGTGGCATGGTCCGTATATTGTCAAGCGAAAGTTGGCAAAAGGGGCCTATGAGGTAGAAGATTTTGACGGTGTCTCTTTAGGTAAACCTAGGAATGGGCTTTATCTAAAGCGATATTATGCTTAAAAGATTAGTGTGGAGATTTCTTAGGACTAGTTTCTTTCTAAATTTGGTTGTGTGTTCTTAGATTAAAGATGTGTGCTTTACTTTAGAGAGTGTTTTTCATTATTAGTCCTTCTTATCTTGATTTTACTCTTGATATTGCAGATGTCGACGCCTCTCAAAACATACATCGGTTTCGATGATGGTGCTTGTCGTAGTACACAGAACATCTCTTCCGCAGCTTGGGTTATCTATTCACCCTCTGACGAGTTAGTATCTATGCATGGGGTAAGCCTCGGTCAAACAACGAACAACATTGCAGAATACAGTGCAGTGATTGAATTATTATCTTAATCCATTTCATTTGGAATTCGAAGTTTGATTGTTAATTTAGATTCGGAACTCGTTGTATTACAGCTTAATCAAGTTTATGCCATTAGAGATCCAGTATTATTACAATTATTTTTGAGAGTCCATCTTTTGGAACGAGAATTTGATTACATAAAATATCAGCACATTCCAAGATATTTAAATACATTAGCAGATGCAGTTGCTTCTCGAATGTTAAATAGACATTTGCATTAATCAAACAGTAAATTTAAAAACATCTCATAACATGTTTTGCAAGATAACCATAATAATAATATAGCATAGCATAAGAATGTGTCAAAATATACATCGTCCTCGATCATAGGTTGAAAAACACCTTATGATCAGAAAAAATGATAGTATCAAAAGTCCAAAAATGAGTCTACAAGGAAATCATCCTATCACTAGTGATGATCTCGATAAGACACCACTGCTCGGGCCACCCTACAAAGGAACCTCCTAAAAGGTCCTGGGACCTCAATCACATAGCGCTGAAGCCTAAGAGGAATGTCATCTACACTGGTCTCCAGAATATCTGCGATCAAGCGCTCTAGATGGCTGTCTAACTCAGTCAAGGTCTCTGCTGATTGGTCCTGTGGGGCCGGTGCTGCGGCAGCTAGTTGTCCTCGATCATAGGGCTAGAGAGCGGCTGGTCGCCGTGGACCCACATCTACATTTAAAAATTTTTACTATTAGTTTTGAGACGATTTTAAAAAATAAAAAATACATATATAATTAAAATGTTGAAAACAATTTTACCTCTATCATCCCATTGCTCTCCTAGTGGAAGAGCCATGTCGGGATCACCACAATAATCCATCCCAGTGTATGGAAAATCCTGAATAATAAAGAGTTGGTTCTCTAACTAATGGAAATACTCTGGTGTGAATCGAACAGCCTCGGTACCCTCCTCAGGATGGCGGGCCATGACTGCAACCCATCGCATAACCCGAGGATCTCGGGGAAGTCTAACCTCAACAGTGAGTTGCTGTGGAACCAGCATAGGTACCCTCTCTAGGGCGAAGCTAACAACTAAATAACCATATCTAAATTTCTTTAGCTTTCCATTCTTCACCCTAGTCAATTGGCCCTTCATATTGGCCAATACAACATCACACTAGTTGAAGATGGTGCCTCGGAAGTAGTCTACTGCCATGCGAATCTGGGAACCTGTAGCTAGATGCAATGCTGCACTCCCGCAGAGTCTGGTAACAGTAAAAGCAATCACCTTCAGTTTAGGATGGGAGATGGTTTCACATCTATCCGTTTGTCCGGATTCTGGTTATTACAGAACTCTAGTCGGAAACTAGTGACAGATTGGCCACCTGGCCTAGATTTGGACAGAGATAACTCCACGCCTCTCTTGGGCCATCTAGTCAAAAAGTATATGTCATCCGGCTCGATTTCGAGCCGGTTGCCACCAATAATGAAGCACTGGTCCTGTATGCTCCACCTGTTCACCAGCCATTGTAGAAAGTCTACCTGTGCCCTCATGCCAGGTATGGTCCAAAATTTGAATAACCCGCATGCTCTCAATGCCTGTAATGAAGGTGGATGGAGTAATGCAGCTTGATCCACATCCTCGTGCTCTCTCTCCCACCAAATAAGCATCTTGTGTACCTACATTGCAAAATAGGTGGATTAGAATTTTCATTTCAAAATTCTATGTCCAAAAATGAAGAAACTAGGGTTCAAAATCCGCATTCCCCGGGGTTCGCACCCATCCCTTTAGAGATAGTGCATAGGTGCGCACTCCTCCTTAAGGATAGGTGTGGCACCCCGACTTTTCTATGTGCACAGAAAAATCGAGGTGCGCAGGGGCCACATGGCACCCCTGCGCAACTGCAACGGGCAATTTTTTGCCCTATTTTTCCTCTAAAAATCAATTTCTAAACCCTAAAACAAAATTTTAAACGGATGAAATGCAAGTCAGGGACAATGTGAATTACCTGGAGAAGATGGTTCTTGATTCCAACGGTTGGATTTTTTGCAATCTCCATAAGAATTTTTCTACCAAAAGCTCTTACTTTTTACTCCAAAGGCAAACGGTAAAAATGAACTTGTAAAAGCCCTTTTTATAAGATTTTTTGAATAAATAAATTACATTTATTTATTTTTTATTTTGAAAAGGTAATTTTTGGTGCATTTTTATTATTTTTAAACAGATATGAGTAATGTTTGCAGTTTTTGTGCAGAATATTGGGTATTCAGGTGAAATTGGTCATTTTCAACAAAAAACACATAGGAGTCCTCTTTAAGCTCTTTTCTGACTCGTAAAATATGAAAAGATTGTTGAGTTTTTCTTTTTAGACTCGTTAAAACGGAATTAAAGAGACGGTCCTTTTATAGCTCTTTTCTAACCATATAAACATGAAAAGATTGCCGAACTTTTGTCGTTTCAAGTTTGATATTGGTAAAAAAACGACGTGTTTTCGATCGCTTTTTTACTTTTTCAGATTGAAGGCACTAATTATGAAAAAGTACTCCTTGATCGTAATGATCAAGCAGTTCCCTCAAGTATTATTTTATACTTTTTCGTGCTTGGGAGACACAAATTTACAAAAAAAGACAACCATGGAGTTTTCTTAAGTTTTTCTTCCGACTCCCTAAAATTGAAAAACGCCGAGTTTCTCCTATACTGGACTCGTTAAAATTTCACAGTAAAGGACCTGTTCAATTACAAACAGGAACGGACCACTCCTTCTTAGGGTTCGAATCTAAACTAAGCTGGACTCATTCGAAGGATGAGCTTATAACCAAGCAAATGTTATCCTCCTCAAGCTTGTCAAAAATAAAGAGGTACTTGCTAGAAATGGTGGCGGAAAAGAGAGAAAAATGAACCTGTTTGTCATACTTTGTATTGGAAAAAATTTCCATCACTCTTGAATACGACACTTTTATCCACCTGGGTTGGGAAATCCTTTACCTAACAGTTAATCAAGCCACATTGAAAATCTTCAGCTGGTTTCCAGGTATTAGTTTTGGTTCAACTGTCACCAAGCCATCTACAGTGTCGTTATGTGTTCAAGAGGTCTGTGCAAATAAACCATTCACCTGAAAAATATTTGTCATCCATCATTGACCATCCCTGAGTTAGTTCTTGCCAAATATATTTCTCTAGACTTGATCTATGATTTTGTGTTATGGGCTTGCCTATAACGGATCCCTTTCTATCGACTCCAACTCATTATCTAGAAATATGATCTAGAGATTGGTAGTACCTTGGAATCTGCATGCCTCAATGGCAGGTTTTTCGCCTTTGACGACAGGTTACATCATTGACCTTCGATCAAAGGATTCTGTGACATGTTCGACATCGACTCATTCATTCACATTTCATGGATTGTACTGAGTACTTTGAGGGCCATTGACATTACTAGTGGTTCCTCTCACACTTGTTAACAGTTTACATCATTGACTGGTAATCAAATGGTTTCTACCATGTTTGACTCCGACACATTCATTCACATGGATAGAATCGTACTAGTTCGGGAAGTAGAAATGAAGACCCTGGATCTAGTTTCCACCATCTAGGCTGCGAGGAATTTTGTTATCATGATATAGTGGACTATTCATAAACAGATGGCTACGCCCATACTGTGTCCATATGTTCCTACTTGTGGTGTAATACAAAATCATTCTTGCATCAGAGCAGTTTTAGATAGTTCTTATTCAGTTTTGATCTGAGTATGGGAATGCCTACCTCAGCGATGATATTTTCACATATATATTTTGTGTTGAATTTTTTTACAGGTTCGACTGGGGTATCCATAGGAAGATCCTTGAAATGATAAAGTCCTTCACTCTTCTTGGATGATAAAAAAAAAACCATCCTAATCTACTACAAACTTCGCACTTTAGGGGGCAATCTGTTACACAAAAAATTGTCACCATGACTTCTACAGTTTGTGTGAGTCCATCAACACTCATACATACCTCCTTTGCAAGTCTTGAGCCTCAGCTCTTTATGTCAAGCCTTGAAAATGGGAGGAAGACCTTAAAAAATATCTCAAATCCTGGTTTTCGCACTTTCTCCTAGCATTGCCTGCTGATGCCGCACCCAAATGGTCATGTTTCCTGCAAACCTGACCGCTCTGTCTATTGAGTAATGGGTGCGAACCCCTGTAAAAGTTAAAAAGGCATGAGTTCATTCTTAAAAACTCATCTTGGGTCACTTCTAGACACTTCTAGAAGGAATATTGCGCTGGCAAGTCTGCTCCACCTTGGTTCATCCATTCCATAACTAAGGGAGCTAACTCAATGATATGAGGTGCTTATCCCATTGAAGGAGGAACTTATCCCTTCAATAGTGGACCTACAACTCCCTCCATTTGCACTATAAATTCATGCATTGGGCTGGTTGTAGGGGAGGATGAAAGCTGAATATTCTTGAGGGTAAATGCTGCTGGAAACTAGACTTCTTTTTTGAGCTTGTGAGAGGAGAGATCACATACCTTTCATGTCATTTGGGAAGTGAGTGAGGCTTGTCAAAGTAGAGGAGACTCCTGCTAGACCCTGGAAAGAACTTGTGCAACATTAAGGCAAAGGTTGTAAGGTTCTTATACAATCAAGTTTGTTTTTCACAATGAACTGTCTCTAATGGTTTATTTTATGAGCTCCTTGATCTTCATAATGAACATGTTTTATTATATGCAGGTATGCTTTGATGTGTGTTTGTTTGTGTATGCAGGTTATTAAAAGGGAACTGCTTGAAGCTGTTGGGATAAAACTACTACAAACAAGCGTTGGACTGAGGTAGGGTCTGTTACACCTGTTAGTATTCATTTATGAATTGAAAAATGTTTAGAGAAAAGTATATTTGCTTGTGCTCTTTGTTGCTAGATATCATTCGATATTAGGGAGATCGGTCTTGTCCGCAAGAACGATTTATCCGGCCAATAGATGGCAGAACTAATTGCTGAAAGTTACGCGCTTAACTGTAATATGATGATTCGATCATTGCACTGCGTGACCACAGAAGAAAGACAACGGCCAGTAGAGAATGACGCAACGATGGAGGAGCAGCTCGTTAAGCTTGGCACCTTAATCGTAGCACAAGAGCAGCTTGGTGCGTCAGAAGACGCACTGCACGCACCTGGATGGAGGGTGCAGATTCTAAGATGCAGGAGGTGGTTGCAGGTACGGATTGGAGGACGTGCGCAATAGCCATGTTGGTACAGAGCTGTCATCCATAAACAACAAAGGGTATGGGTGCATGTCGCGTGACCATCAACCCAACTAAAGCTGCGTGGAATGAGGGCTTGCGAGGCCGGGCATGGAACTCTCTCCACGACCACTTCCTCTACAATCCATAACAACATGCATGAAAGGATTCAACAGCTCTAGGCAGCCATTTGGCATGGCAAAATACAACTTTGTAAGTTAGAAGAAACGGGGGCCAGATTCTGAGAAAAAAGTGCGAGGCTGGATGAATAAATTGATAAGTCGCAATTAAAAGTCATCCACATGGGCTACGCGAAGGAACTAATGAAGGGGTTGGACATGGATGGCTCTCCTACACTACTACGCCAAGCCGCGACCCCACTAGCATGGTTACGATTGCACCTTGGAGTACCAAAACGCATAAACCGCAATTTGTTATTAAAATCAAGGGAAAGCGAAGGGTACCCGCAGCCCGAGCTAGTTGGGAAACGGAAGACTCGCATGATGGGTGCGGCCACTTGACTATCCGTATGAGGCCTAGTCCCACCGCCCCATGCAGTTGAAAGAAGGTGCGGGACTGTAAAACAGGCTACCAAGAAGCTAAGTGACATGACTGCAGTGCACATATGGAAAACACACATGCATACCTGGGGATCTGCTGCTGCGAGGAGAGGATGGAAAGCTACCATTGTAGGTACTGTTCATGATATGATGGCCCATTTAAGGCACATTGGAGCAGGCGACGGGTAATTAAGGTAGAAGAGTAGTTGCCAAAGTCACATTTATGAGCCACGATAAGGGTGAATGATCGATTTTAAATTTGAAATCATATATAAATAGAGTAAGGGTCACACAACTCCTCTTTACCGTTCCAAAAAAAAGACACCCTGGGTCCAAGCCAAGCACAAGATGAATGACAAGCAACTAGAAGAAAGTCTGTGGTTTTAGGCATTGCCAAAACATTATTGGGAAGCAATGCTCAAGGTGACAAACGCTACCATAGATAGTCCGCATAAAGCCATGCCGTAAACAGCCAATCTCCCTAAATCACCCTGGATGTCGCGGACTAGGAAGGACCCTCAGATTCTAGAACTAGAAAGGAGGTTGCCACGATACCTGCACTTTAGCAAGCTCACAATGGAGGAAAAGGGTAAAACTATCACAATTCAAAGTGACGAGGAGGAAGAGGGTTCTCCCACATATGTCGAAGAAGTAAACCCTAAAGAGGATCCCATCCAGCCAATACGACGACCCAAGTATGTGTCTCCAAACAAGGGGAAGGCGAAGGTACCTACTAATCCGGATGAAGTCGACACTATTCTCATCACCCCGTCTCTTCCAAAAGGAGTCCCAGTGGAAATCTTAGTGGTTGGCCATATTGCGCCAATGAAATTTGAAGACTGGGACCTGACAGATACAACAAAAGTTCCCCATTTGGCGACTAGCACATTGATGGAGCAGAGTGTAGAAGGGATAGTTACAACACTACTGCCAAAGGAGTGGCTACGAAAGGTGGAAAAATTTGGGTTGCTCTATCTCCTATCCATTCCCCACTTTCTCCAACCCCCTATCACAATGTTGGTCATAAGCCAGTTGCTCTATTTGGTCCATGAGGACATCTTATGGATCAACAAACCCGTCTGCATCACAATCGAGCTTGTTCATCGGATCTCGCAGCTTCCCTGTGAGGGAAGAGACCCCTGGGAAATTGTTGATAGAAGTGGTGATGTAACAATGATAGGCAACCTGAAAAAGAAGTATAAGCTCGAGAAGGGGCAGCGAGGATATGTCATTGATAGCCTTTCAAATAATGCAGTCCACGTTTCTACCCAGTTGCTGGCTGGGGAAGTGATGCGGAAATGTTGTGGCACTGAGGTTTCGATAGTAGTCATTGCGCTCGCTGAGGAATGCACAGTTGGAGAACTGTTCAAATGGTCACAATTACTTTGTGAAGAGTTCCTCATCAACTACCACGAGGTCCAAGAGGAGGGCTAGACCTTCCATTATGCATGGCTGTTTCTATCCATTATGTTGGTTACCACTGACTTACCTGAAGACAACCTGTTTCCTATCTTGGACCAGGACTGGCCAGAAGCCACCACATATGCTTCCATTTGGGCGACAAGGGATGCTAAACGAATCTAGAGCATCAAGATCTTTTGGATACTGATGGACACGAGTGTGTGCCAATGGATTAACGTGAAACCCTGCTTGTCCAACGAAACCTATGAAAGCATGAAGCATATTGCCGAGTTTAAAGCAGACATGCACTTTGTCTACATCAGGGCATGTAGGGACCCTAACCACACATGGACCTCACTCCCTTTTGTTGCCATTGATGAAGCCATTGATGTGGTTTTGAATACCTAGCTACCAGCATGGAACAGACCAGAGGTAGTAGGGTGCAAGGAGGCCGCGATTCAGAAGCAAAAGGAGGAAGCTAAGTGCGTCATGCAACAAAAGTGGAATGAATAGGATGCTGCAGAGGTTTGGGTAGCTCGGGAGGCACACAGGTGGAAATAGGAAAGGCACCGCTAGGAGGGGCTGCGTCCACAATGGACAAAAGTAGGCAGAAGACACCCACTAAGACTGCTACGGAAGAACCACCATCAATTGCCATGGGTGTGCCCTTGAAACGGCCAGTGCAACTAGAACAGTCAAAGCCACGAAAGAAGGTGAAGGCGTCTAAAGTGGACAGGGAAGTGACCACCTTAACCAAGGGCAACCTAAATGACATAGGGGACACCGTTCGTGATGTCGCTTGGGATGCAGTCGACGAGGCCATGTCAAAGTAGCAGATTGTGTTGGGGGAACTCCGTACGCAGCTACAGGAACTTGGGACAAGGATCACGACTGTTAGCCTCCTGCTGCAATAGGTTACTCATCTTTCATGATTGACATTTTTACATGCCAAATATGTCATTCTTTGCATGCTGCAATGTTCCATATTTGCTATAGAGGCCAAAGAAGGTTGCCAGGAGGAAGTGCCAGTTCAAGCGCCACTGTTGTGTTCCAATTTTGATGTACTATTCCATTTTTTGAACAATTTTCAGTTAAAGGGAGGTCCAAACAGTTTAATCTTGGCCTCCCTAGGTTTCAATTTCCTGTTTTAGAATATAGAGAATGAATATCTGTCCAAACAGCTTAATCTTGGCAGATTCTTAGACAGGTAGAGAATCAAAGGAGCCCAACTGCTTAATCTGGGCCCTTGGAAGAAATAAGTGCAGATGTAAATAGGAAGACAGAAAGAGAAAAAAGTTGAAAAAGTTGGGTCTGCAAGCCCAAATGCACCCAAACCAAGAAGAAGAAAAAATGCTAGGAAAGTAGGCTGAGTAGGTAATTTTGATGTTGTAGAATGGTGATTTGTGATCAATTCCACATTATCAAGTGTTATATTTATCCAGATCACAGTTATCAGGCAGTTCCCATCTGAAGGACTTCAAGCGAGGCATGTCTAACTCCCCCTTCTTCTTATTTCCCAAATCATTCACTAACATCCCCTCAAGGACCCTGGGATCTGCCCAAGAGTCTATCTTCACTCCACCCCTGTTCAAACCAAGTTGACATCTGAGTTGACTTAGTGAGAAGAAGCCACATTTCTTGTGTAAAAGTCATTTCTCCATAGTCCATTCACTTCCTATGTCTAAGTTTCAGTTCACAAACTTAGCCCCTTCCCTACATCTCACCTCACAAGTTCATATTAAATTCTAATTCTATTTATTAGCTCCCTAAATCATTTCCCTATCCCCTATTATGCAAAAAAGATATATAAAGCCCCAAAAATATTAAATATTCCCCCCATGGCAACTATAGCCAAATAAATAAAAGTCAGGAAATGTTAGATTCATTTGGGATCTAGTATTAGCCTTCCGTGTCACTACTCTTGGGATTTATTTAACAACTGGTTAAATAAATAACCCTGCTAAACCCTTTCTCCACACACCGAACCATACCGCACCCGCGCACATTGTGTTTCGGATTTTATTGATGTTTGATTAATGAATAACCACAGTCCCCCGCCAAAGCACACCAATTTCTAAAGTTCAAAACCCACCCAAAGCCGCGAAAAATTAAAGTTTATCACGCATGCAGTTTGATTAAAACCCGTGCATCTTCTCCTCCCGTCCACTATTGGATCACCTCTCCCAGATCCGACGGCCCTCATGCATATCGAGTGCCCTTATGTAACGGTGCGATAGCACCGGATGGACGACGGTTTCCCTGTTGTACACTGGGACAGCTGTCGGCTGTTCATTGCATCGGGATGCCCCTGACAAATACCGCTCCCGTGCCAAAGGCGGTCTGACACAAACCCAAAAACCGCCCTCCCCTCGCGTGACATGAGCGCCACGTCACCAGCCAAGTTTCCGCCAACTCACCCCTTCCTGCCTGCGCCTGGCTGACATCACCCTGCCACCGTGTCCCTGCCACGTCATCACCCCACCATACTGCCACGTCACCCTGTTGACTTCATCATGCTGACATCATCACCATACAAGAGGGTCCCACTGCTGATGTCATGCTGATGTCATCTGCCATACCGCTGACGTCAGCAGCTAAAAAAGGAGAACGCGCAAGTGCAAAATTGAGACTTCGGAGCCCCAAATTGAAATTCTGAGCAATTTTTGATGCGCGATTAGCGCATCGCTACGGGAAATAGCCCATATTGGGGAATCTTTGGGGAATCTTTTGATTCCTCAGCCTTTTTTGCGCCGAAAAGGACACAAAAGGCCCGATTTTGCAAATTTTAGCGTATTAGAAGAAAGAGAGAGACTTGGTTCAAGCATTAAATAGTATCAGAGCAGATGTGAAGCCAAAAACCATGTCAAAGAGTATTAGTGTTGTGGAAAAGTGTATCAGTGAAGATCTTCTCAGGGCTTGAGGCGAATGAAACATTAGAAGAAAACCTTGAAATTCATGAAGCAGTTAAGGAACCATTCAAATCTCATCATCACAATGACTGCACATTAAAACTCACATGAGATCAATGGACTAGAACTCAAAGCACAGTTATTACAGAACCACTGCACCAGGTCACCAAAGACACCGTATTAACTCATTTTGATCCAGCTGCCACTGGTGCAGCCCAAAGGATATTTACTCGCATTTAATTCTAGCACAAGTTTAGGTTTAAAAAGTTTTCCTGCAGACCTATTTAGGTCAGCTGTAATAAATACTTTTGGATATTTTACCTATAAAGAGGACCCTGAACAATGTAATGAGGGTTGGTTTTTGTTGGTTAGATGTTTTGCTTGAGCAGAGACTCGCACTGTATATTTGATCATTTCTATAATCAAAGACTGCTTACGAGCTTGGAGAATGAATTGTGTACTGTGTTTAATGGTTGAAGAGTGAGTGTGGAATTCTTGTGCCGATACATGACTCAATAAGTGTTTCTTACCTCTGTCTTTCCATTGATATATCATTATCTAAGTAGCAGAAAGAAAGATTAGCTTAGAATTTGTTTAAGTGCACTCTATGCTCAATTTCTGCTGTTTCTTTATGTTTTCATCTGTTTTAGGCATAAATATGAATTCCTTCTGGCTCATATTTTCCCTAATTCATCATGTGTGACAGTTATCCAAGGATTCTTAACTGCCCCTAGATAGAGCTCATTCTCTTTCCCTCTGTTAAGCTGATTGAGAGATTCTTAATTGCCTCTCATTCCTTACATTTCACTCCATCTCTTTAGCTTGAAGGTTGTTTCATGTGCAACTACCCTGATCCATATTCCTCTTATGATCAAGAAAGCCTACCTGTGGTCCTACTCCTTGACTCCATGCCCAATGGTTTGAAACTTATCACTCTATGCCTGCCTCTCTGCTTGAATACATCTTCCTTCCATTCAAACACCATCCAAACCTAAACAAAACCCATTGAACCCAATAGCTAGCCTAAAATCATCATCAACAAAGCTAAATCATCAAGAGAGAGCCCTCTCTGATTACAGGTGGGCTAGAACTTGTAATCCAAAGATTGGTTTGTGGTTACCTCGGCCGTATCCCTTCAAGAGCTTAGGGACAACCTGAGTGATAACAGCGCCAATGGGAATTAGTGCTACTCAGGGGGTTCCCAGTATGAGAACCATTGAACCATTGCTGAAGGCCCAAATGGCTCATCCCATCACGATTCTAGCAGGAGAATTGATCCCTGCAAATGCGAAGGACCAAGTTGTGCTAGGACGGCTTACAGGGCTGGGACTAAATGTGGCTGCCCTACGGTGAGAAAGTTCGCAACAGCTCTAGGACAACGCCACAATGGAGCTCCGCGCCAGAGAAGGCCACGTTGAACATGTACTTTGGGAATAGAAAATTACTATAGAACAGCTGCGCCTCCAACGGGACGACGCAGTCACATAGAAGGAACAGGTGGAGCAGCTAGTAGTGGAAGCCTGCTCGAGTGCCCCTGAGATGGAGATTGGGGCTGAGCTGCCTATTGAGACACGAATCCACAAATTGTCTATTGGGTACCGTCACGCAAAGGAGGAGGCCACGTGGATCTAGCTAGAGCTGAGTTTGTAGATCGCGGACATAAAACTGCAGGTTCTGCCATCAATGCCCCAGAGATCATCGAGCAGTGCAAAAACATCATTACCTTTGGGTGCGAGATGCTCACATGTTCAATGAAGGAATGTACCGACTTGTTAACCCAGTCGATTGTTACGCTCACCTCCCTCCAGGAGGATCCAACACTACAGCGACTTGAAACTGAGGCCAGGGAGCTCCAATAATCCTACGATATGATCTAAGGAATCGTGTAGACCATTGCTATTATGCATTGCTTGGCTAAGATAAGGGAGGCCCAGAACCTGAAAATTCAAGCCAACACTGCCAGACAGAAGGAAGTGGTGATTAAAGCCTACCTCCAGCCATGGCTGGATGAGGCATTTGTGGTCTTGACCACCATAGAACGTAAGGTAGCACACATGCAGACATAATATGCCACCATGGAGCCAGCAGAGACAGAGATTGATGTGTCGGCGACACGCATGGAATGGATACAACAAATGAGATAAGAGTTTGCTTCCAGTACAAGCGAAGCACAGAGGTTGCTAACCGACCTCCATGCAAAGATTACCGCACCAGCTGAGTGACTCAGGATGAGTCATGATGATAATGTTGGGGGACTATTGGGTAGTAGAAGCCCCGCGCAATGGTCATGGGGCAAAAAGCCCGAAATTTTGGGTAAAGATAGGGTGAAGACTCCGCAAGATGCGCAGAGCGCGGTTTGTAATAAGTTGAGTCAAAAGGTAGTCCACCCAAAAATAATGTAAAGAAATGTAAGCTGAGTTAGCCCGCCCACGGATCGCAGTTCATGGAAATGTATAAATAGAGCGAGGCTCTATGGGTAGAGGTAGCTAGTTTTTGGTATGAAATCTTGGATCTGATATGTAATGGGTTTTTGAGAAGAAAAGTCTGAAAGCATCTGTAAGTCCGAGTCGAGGGCATTGGGCAGTGGATAGAGGCTCTACAGCTGTGTGCACAGAGGCCTGGAAGAGTCCGCAGCTGTGTGTGTGGGCCCCTTTAGATGAGTGCGTAGGGTAGATCTGGATGTATCGGTGATAAAGTAGAAATAAAGATAAGTTGATTTTGGAAACTGTGTGTGAATCTCAGCTATTGCAGATCTGGTTAATTCATGATTAGTATTTCTGTTGATTCTTTATGCACATGCTTATGTTTTGGGTTAATGCAAATCTGTATCTCTGTTAAGTGCATGCACTAGTTATCTTGGTTAAATGTTTGCTTAAAGACCGTCATAAGTAGATTTGATCTGTAACAAAACATTAAGTAATTAGTATTGGAAAGTAGCCCTGTTTCGGAACTGCACGGAAGCAGAGTAGCACGAGGCTGTAAAATGGTGCACGAAGCTTCTAGACGACATCTAAACATCCCAAGGGTGCAGAAACCTAGTTCTAGCACCCTCCCCTGCTACCTTGGGTGAGACCTCAGTCTGCGCTCTGTAAGATGTTACCGAAAGGGTTGGTAGCTATGGGATTTGTTTGGCTAAATAACTTTTCCGAACTTGGGTTAGGCCCATATAAGCTAACAAATATTTTGTGGGCAGTGAATTTTATGACACCGAAACAAAACTATGCATTTTCATATTTTAAGAGTCTTGAAAAGGATGAAAGGTGACTCTATCTCTTTCGAGGTTTAATGAACCTGAAAGGACAAGTGCTTAGATGATCCTTTTTCTTTTAAAGAGTCGAAAAGGAACGAAAGTGACTACTCTGGAAACTTTAGACAAGATGGTTTACCAGACAAATCGTAAAATTGCAATATAGACCTTGGTGATAAATGAAAGAGAAATGACCAAGGACTTTTCGTATGGTAGTCAATCTTCCGAATGCTGTGTTCGGTGCGTTACGATCTGTAAGGCGGTAGACTTGGATTCCTAGGGATAAAATGATTTCAACCTAATGGGGTCTCCCACCATATACTCGACGGTACAAGGAGAACAAGTCCATACTAGTACTTATCGAATCAAAGAGGAGGAATCACCCAACCTCAGTGAAAACAACAACCACTAGGTTTAATGACACAAGAACATGTCTCTAGCCTAGACCTCTAGATATGAGCATTAAGTTCGAAAGTTTTTCTAGGTTAATTCAATGAATTTTAACAGTGGATCTTGAATTAAGGTTCGATTTCAAGGCCTTACCGAATGTATTTCAACAATCTCTGATATGCAATTACAATGAGCAAAAAACCATTCCTTTTGATGAACCACTACCTAAAGAAGGGTAAGGAGTTCATTTCCAAGAAAAAAAAGATGATAACAAGCAAATACAAGAAAAGCAGTGCAAGCAAGTAATCCAATCAATAGGAAACGCAATGCATACTTATCTCACAACTACTATGATGGAAAATGAAAGATTTGAACTTTGCCTTTCAATTATTAATCATGAAGAATCTACTAATGCAAACAAGCTTTCATTTTCATATTCTATATGAGTGAAATGTTTTTTATTTTTGTAATTAATAACAAACAAGCTAATGCACATCCTGACTAATCAAAAGGCAAATGTAATCTATGCTTCAATAACGAATGGAAATGAAATCAACACAACAAGCTAGTTTGATGACCAATCACTATGGATCAACAAGGAAAATGGGCAAGTAGCAAGAGAACAAATTCAAACAAATCAACAAGACGGTTGTGGATGTAGTTCAGAATCTTGGAAGGACAAGCAACCCAAAACAAGTGAATTCTTGACGAAACCCTAAAAGGCTTAGGTCACACAGCCCGAAAAAACAAAACTCATACAAATGGGACCAAGAAGGATATGCCTTAGCAAATACAGTCAAAACAAGCTTAATAAGATGTAAGAGACAGCAAAGGACAAGCTACACACCTATTTAGGAGGTAGGGCTGTAAAAAGAAACCCTACAAGAATCATCACAGGGGTAAGACTGACAACATGAGATGATCGCCAAATCGTCGCAGGCACTACACTAACAACTGGGTGACATCATTGCAAAGGTACACTTGTTCTCAGTGACGGTCCGATTTCAGGAATCGTCGTAGCTGTATGACGGGATATCTGCGACATAGAGCTTGAGTAAAGAGGACAGGAGCAATTCGTCGCAACTATTAAGAGCTAAACAACGATGATCTTAATTAAGAGGCAAAACAAGGCAAAGAGAGATGAAAGACACCAGGCTTATGACTTAGACAGTGAGGTGGACTACCAGATCTACTCAAGTGATCCAAAACACTGATGGCTCAGTCCCAAAACAAAGAGACACGATGTAATTCAATCAAAAACAAATCAAGAGCAAAAACAAGAGACAACACACAAAGGCTCCCCAACGGGGTCGCCAACTTGTGATGCAGGTAAGTTCCCTCTCTAGACAGAGACAACCCCTCTAGCCCTACAGGGGGTCTAGTCATAGCAAGGCAATGACAATATCTAATTCCTTAAATAGTTATTGTTGAAGAGGCCTAACTTATACCAATGTTTGATGAAGTCTTCGTCACATCACTTCAGCTATCACTTTTTTCTCCTTAATGAATGATTCACCTGAAACAACATATGAAAATGAAAAAACACATAATAGAGCACAACAACGAGCTATCTACTTATAGAGTCAAGGAACCATAAGCTATCAACATACATTTCATACATGATATAGGAAATAACCATTGATTATATTAATATAAACAACGATAAAGATTACAACTAGACCTTGATGTCGTAATCTTCCTTGAACGGTTCAATCAGTATGTCTCCATAAGAATTCACTCTCAAATACCTCCCAGAAAGACTAATGAATCTCTCTCACCCAAAATCACAAGTATGAAACTAAGGCAATCACAACAAGGCTTCCTTCTTATAAAACAATTTCACATTATCAATCCACAACATGAAAGGTTATTCTCATACCTCACAAGCTATTTTCTAGGCTATCATCAATCCAAACTGTAAGTTATCCATCCAACAAGCCAAGAACTAGCTAACTACGAACTAAGAACTTGCTAACCATCCAAAACTGGCTGATCATAGCCATGGAGGATGCTTTTATAAGAGGAGGAGCCTCCACAAATGAGGGGAGAGGAAGCTTATCTTCATGGGAGGTTACTCAAAAGGTGGAACCACCATCTCAAATGAGGAGAGGTGAACTCAAAAGGTGGAACCACCATCTCAAATGAGGAGAGGTGAACTCAAAAGGTGGAACCACCATCTCAAATGAGGAGAGGTGAACTTCTTTGACCCAATAACTAGCTCCAGAACCACCCAGAGTATTATGTTTGAACTAATTCACCATATCTAGGTCATCGCGGGTCAAAGATTGAGACTCAAAGATGGTCACAGGTCAAACACTGAGACTCAGAGATGACGTCGTGAGGCGTTAGTTCATTCTGGGCTATCGTCGCAGGCAGGATATTGATGACTTGAGATGATTTTGAAACATGGGTAAAAAGGGGTCAACTTCAGGATTAATGAGCTTAGGCAATCTTCTTGAGTAATTGTCATGCAGAAAGAGTTAATCTTGCGGACAAAACCAACCTCCCTAGAAGCCTAAGACTTTCTAGTGACAAACAAGACAATGAAGAGAAATCCTTCTCTAAACATGCATTTACCATACAAGAAATCAAGTGTTTTAGATCCTACTTGTAGTCCAACGCTGTTGTAGTAGTCCAGCCTCGTCGATCCGGATGAGCTCCTCCTTCACTTTGAAACCTACATTCACTAACAATCAAACGATTACATAGCACCTGAATATCTCATAAAATAAAACATATTCAACATACAGACCAAGGAGTATATGAAACAACTCATTAATAACAAATTGTTGAGAAGAATGGACTTATTTGTATTAATAGGAAACAAAAGAAACCATTACAACCTGAGCCTTGGTGTTGTGCAAGTTCCTCTCAGGGTCCAATAAGAGTTTTCCTTTACTTTGATAAGCTCACCCACTTCCAAATGAAACAAGAAAGGATGGGAATCTCTCCTCACAAGCTCCAACAAGGAAGTCCTAATTTCAATAGCATCTATACCCTTAGGAATGTTCAGCTTTCAACCTCCCCTCCTCTGGCCCAATTCCTATATTTATAGTGTTCTAGAGGAAGTTAATCAGGTCCAACATCAATGGGATAAGCCCCTCTTTTGGATGGGGTAGC
>APFE030993100.1:0-28819 GCA_000404065.3 Pinus taeda
GCATTTCAAAATATTTGGGAGCAAATGCTATATTAAGAATACTGATGAACAACTTGGCAAACTTGAACCTAGAGCAAATGAAGGCATTCTTCTTGGTTATTCTCCCTACAGCAAAGCATATGTGTTACAATAAAAGACTTGGAAGAATTGTTGATAGCATTGATTTAGTGGTTGATGAAAAAAGATATATCCCTATGCAAGTAAATCATGATGATATCGAAGAGGATGAAGACTATTCTCCAAATCAGATTGATGATGAAGAAGAAACCCATGAAGAAGAAACCCATGAGGAGCCAGAGGAACAAATAAGGATAGAAGAAAAGACTCCTTCTAGGTATGTTCAAAAGAATCATCTAGAATCACAAATTTTGGGGCAAAATGAGGCTGGCATACAAACAAGAAGAACAATTGTAGAAGCTTCAAGCTATTTGGCATTACTCTCCTCCACTGAACCACAAAATGTAAGAGAAGCTTACCAAGATGAATGCTGGATCAAGGCAATGGATGAAGAACTTGAGAAAATTGAAAAGAACAACACTTGGGAGTTGGTTCCTAGACCAAAAGATAAGAATGTCATAGGGACAGAATGGATCTTCAAGAACAAGTTGAATGAAAATGGTGATGTTATTAGAAACAAGTCCAGACTTGTTTGTAAAGGGTATGCTCAACAAGAAGGAATAGACTTTGAAGAAACTTTTGCTCCTATTGCTAGACTTGAGGCCATCCGAATGTTCCTTGCTCTCTCAAGTTTTCAAAAGTTCAAAGTTTTTCAAATGGACGTGAAATCAACCTTTCTGAATGGGGACTTAAAGAAGAAGTGTACATTGAACAACCAGATGGTTTCATCCTTGGGAATGATCCAAAACTTGTATGCAGACTAAAAAAGTCTCTCTATGGTCTTAAACAGGCTCCAAGGGCTTGGTACTATCGATTGGCCATATATCTTCATCAACAAGATTTTTGAAAAGGATCAGTAGATAGTAATCTTTATATAAAAATTGAAAATGACAAACTGCTAATACTTGTTGTGTATGTAGATGATATTATCTTTGGCAGCAATGAAGAAGCTATGAGTCAAAGCTTTGCCTTGGTGATGCAAAAATAATTCGAAATGTCTTTGCTTGGAGAACTGACATACTTTCTTGGATTGAAAATCCAACAAAATGAAGGCGATATCTTCTTATCTCAAACCAAGTACCTCAAGGAGATTCTGAAGAAGTATGGCATGGAAGATTCAAAACCAGTATGTACCCCCATGGTTACAGGATGCAGCCTCAGTGTATGATGAATCAGTAGCAGTGCATCAGCCAACCTATAGATCTATGATTGGAAGTCTACTTTATTTGACAGGTACCCGACCAGACATCATGCATGCAGTGGGAATAGTTGGAAGATTTCAAGCAAATCCAAAGGAAACTCATCTTCAGGCAGTGAAGAGAAATTTCAAGTATCTTCAAGGAACTCAAAACTATGGCTTATGGTATCCTAGAAATACAGATCTCACTCTTCATGCTTATACAGATGCAGATTGGGCTGGAAGTGTGAATGACAGAAAAAGCACAAGTGGTGGTGCATTCTTTATGGGTTCTAGATTAGTATCTTGGTTCAGCAAGAAACAGAGTTCGATTGCTTTATCTACAGCTGAAACGGAATATGTGGCTGTTGCATCTTGCTGTACTCAACTTCTTTAGATGATGCAGACCTTGCAGGATTTTCAAATCACTTGTACACCACCTATCTCCATCTTATGTGATAATACAAGTGCAATCAGCATTTCGAAGAACCCAATCATGCATTCAAAAACCAAGCACACACCGATCAAGTATCACTTTCTTCGGGAACAAGTGCTTGAACAAAAGGTCAAGTTGGAGTATGTTCCTTCTAAGGAACAAGTTGGTGATATACTCACCAAACCATTGCACAGGGAGACTTTTGAATAGCTCGGGAAAAAGCTAGGGGTAGTTGATGCATCATCTTGTTGTTGAATCTCATCTATTTCAGAGATTGTTGGTTGTACGCGAGTTTCATATGGGGTATATGCGTACATTTGCTGGTTTATGGATTGGTCGAAGATCGAATGGCACAGGTTCAGGGGGAGCATATATAATGCATTGTTGGCATTATGATAGAAGATCTTGAAGAAGAATGTACAGAAGGAGGACATGGATGTTGATCTGCATATTGCTACTAATATGTCTCTATCTCTTTCACGGTCATTTATGGTGTATGTTGGATTATGGTTCTTCTTGCAGAAATCTTTCTTGTGTAGATCTGGTCTATAGTCAAGGGGAGCATGATCAGCAGAGAAAAGACTTACGCATGTTCTTAGGGGGAACATAACCCTTTGCCCTTGATGTCAAAGGGGGAGAATGAAGTTGAGGATCTTGAGGTTGCCATCAAGTCCAAAGGGGGAGATTGTTGGCATTATGTTTCTGGTTTGGCACTATGGCACAGGTGTTGTACTTGATGGCAACTCACTCAAGTGGTAGATCTCAGTTCAAGCAATCAAAATCATGGAAAATGAGATACCCGCAGGTGATCCCAAGAGAAGCTACGGACCCACAAGTACGCCGACCAAGGCGTGCGGACATACCCGCAGGTTCTCCGTTCAGAAGGTGCGGACCCCGTTCACTCACTCCAATGCAGAGAAGTGCGCACACATGGGAATTCTTATGTTTGGCCCTTGGTATTTAGCCCATCGTTCATGATCCTATGGTTTTGGTCCGTGGTATTGGATCTAAATTATTGAATCCCGGTTTGGATCCCTTGTATTGATTTTCGATGGTTTTGTCCCATGGTTTGAATAAGGGCTTGCCTATAAAAAGGAAAGGAGATCACTTGGCTAGGCTGTAGTGAAAATTTGAATATCTTAAGATCTGAAATTTTGGGTAATCAGTTTAAAAAGCTAGATCTAAATCAAGGTGAAATCTGTAAAAGTGAAAGGCGGATCTATTGATAGGTCGTCATCTTTTGGGCACGTGATCAGATCTGTGGATCTGACAGTCTGTGGATTGTTAATTTGGCTCTATTTGGAGGTCCGCGGGCGATCCACAGCTCAGATGCAGAGGTACGCAGCACAGCAGAAGGCGCAAGTGCGAAGGTACGCGGCGCAGGTGCAGAGGTACGCGGCGCAGCAGAAGGCGTAGGTGCGGAGGTACGCAGCAGCATAAGGCGCAGGTGTGGGGGTACACTAAGAAACAGAAGGATCAGGTGCGGAGGTGCGCTGTCGGGTAGACAGTGCAGGTGCAGATCTTGGCAGAGGTACACATTTCAACAGAAGGGCTAGGTGCAGAGGTATGCAAAGCACAAGAAAGATCGAGTGCGGATCTACGCAGTTTAGACACAGAAGAGCTGCGGATATCTGCAGGTTTATATTGGTGAAGTTGCGGACTTTTCTTGAAGTATTTGTTGGCTGCCTTTTATCTATTTGCTGTAGAGTTCTGGGTTTAGATTACTGGTATTGCCTTTCTGTTTACAGCATTCTGAGAAATTGGGTGATTCATTGGTTGATTGTATAAGGAGTTTGGTTGATTCACATGTACTTGATGATTATTTGATGTTCTTAGATCCAGTCTGAAAATTAATGAAACGTGGTCCTTAAAGAAGTAGAAGAGAAAAGCGGGTTGTAGCTCCCTTCCAGGAGAGACCTGGAAACGAGAGAGGGTTGTAACTCTCTGCAGGTTGTAGCCTGCGTATTGGTAAAGGACTGCACCAGTACAAAATCATTGTAAAAGAATTTTCTAATTGAAAGAAGATAGAGACATATTGCAGCAGGTGGTTTTCACCCACATTGAGTTTCCACCTTATATCTGGTGTTCCTTGGTGTGATTATCTATTTTTCTTGTTCTTGCTCATTATTATATGGTACTGCCATACAAACTAATGATCAATATCTGAAGAATAAATTAAAGTATAAATCTGGAAGATATATTGAAAAGAATTTGATAATACTGATTCACCCCCCCCCCCTCAGTATTATTTCCAACAGCTTCTTATATCCATATTCACTTACTAGCCTAAGATCAATATTTCACTGTAAGTCATCTCAGACTGTTTCTTTTACTTATTCACTGAGCGTGACTCAGAGAGAGACCTCTCCTGTTCTGGTAGGGCTAGCTACCAGACTGAGCGTTGTTTGTGGTTACCCTGAATTTTGCCTTCCTTCAGCCTAAGGCGGATTTAGGTGCTTACAGAGTCCAAGAATATATGGAGGATGAGGCCATTATAACTAAATATGTGTCTCCTCACAGACAATATGACCTAGCAAAATAAGGGAGCCCACACCATGAATTGATTAATGCTCATCCATTTCCCAAATTTGTGCCTTTGTCCTTCCTGACCAAGGGTGAAACAATGAGCCAGCCAAGGAATGACACCTAACATTGAAGAAGCCTTTCTAACATGTTTACAAAACATGCTTCTCAAGCCATGGATAAGATCAGGAGCCCAACAAAGAAAATCATACCAGTTGAGACCATAGTCAGAACATTGGTGGCAATTCCAAGTGTCAGCTTCCTATATTATCAAATTATTCCCACATTTACTATGCCATTTACTCCCTGGGCCAACCTGAAACATATTGAGAGTTGAATTGGTGAGATGGAACCCCGCATTGACTAAGTAAATTCTGAAGGAAGCGAAGTTTATAGGGAGAGATGAACCGCCATTCTCGGTCTCCATGTTGGCGAGAAACAAATAACTCCCCACATAGGCTTAGAAGGAGAATACACAAAGGAGACTGCTACAATTGGCATCATGCTGAGCTTGTGCCATAGCTAGCTTGTTATCTTGGAAAACACTACCAAATTCGAAGGCCATGCCACTTTCTATAGAAATATCCCACACCTAAGGATTGTTGAAAAGTGTGCAACAAGAAATGCTAAAAATAGAAATTGCTAAAAATAGCCCAGCTATAAATAACAGTTCAGCCATTGGAGATCTTAGCAACAATGGGTGAAAAGTGAAAGTGCCAAAAACTAGCTTTTCTAGAAATAGAATTTCTGGATCCCTTCTTATTTTAGTCAGTCCCTGGGCTAAAAATAGGAAGTAAAATTCGAATTTGATATCAACAACAATTTGGAAATTGACTAATTAATTCATCTTGAGTTAATTAGTTAAGGAAAATCAAACTTGAAGTCTATGTGAGGACATGCAACAGTTTCTCCATTAATTGAGGATGTTAACCTTCAGTTAAAGAGATAAGGATGAGTTGTAATATTGAGTTGTAATCAGTTGACTTAGTTTAACTTAGTCAATTCCAGTTAGATTAATTTAATAGTTTGTTAAATTAATGAGAGTTTATTTAGTTAATGCTTGCATGCATGTAACTACTGTATTTCATATAACTGAGTATTCACTCATGGATAACTCATGCATGCCAGTTCAATTAGAGACCCAGTTGAGATCAAATGGAGGGACAATGTACTATCAGTTTCTAGGATATTCCTTGGTGAATATTCCTTGCATGCAGAATATTATTCCTTATGGACTGTGCAGTTGGACCTGAGGTTACAATAAGTGTGATGAGGCTAATTCACACATGTGATATCATTGGACCCAAATCAAAACTGTGCAAGGAAATAGGAGGCTTGGAGGGCTTGAGGAAGATATATTATATGTCTATTGAGTTTGTGAGCAGTATTATTTGATTATAGAGAGAGTAGGATAGCTTGAGAGCTTATTCTTTTTGTAACTTGAACAAGATTTCCACTTGTATGATAATACATAGTTGGAGTTTTAGGCTGGTGCTTTCCCCAGTGATATATCTTCTGTGTTATGGTTGATTACTTCTCATTCTCAATTATATTTGTTCATGCTTGATGTTGCTCATGTTTGATTAAGCTTCCGCTAAATTGTTTGTAGAAGTAGATCAAGTGTTTTGCTTTAGTACATTGTGTTACTGGGTGATCTATAGTGGTAATTTCTACATGGTATCAGAGCAAAGGTGATCAAGGAAGAATAATATACAAGCAGGAGAAGTTCAAAGTTTGGTTTATGAATATTGAATTGAGTTCTTAACACATCTATTTCATTGATGGCATTTAGTGGTTTACGACTCTAATATGCCCTTGATGGCAGTTTGAATTATATAGCCTGGAAGGATTGCATGGAGTCAGTATTGGAAGATAACAGCCTAAAGGACTTCATTGATCAAGAATTCCAGAAGCCGACTAATGCTACTCAACTGGAGGAATGGAAAAAGTGTGTGGCTAGAGCAAGGAGAATCCTCCTGGAGGGAGTTGGAGATCACATTGTCTCAAGCCTCCATGGGAAGAAGACTCTATTTTCGATGTGGAAAACATTGAAAGATATTTATCAGAATAGCAATGATTAGAGGAAGCTGGCGTTGAAGGAAAAAATTCGCAAGATCAAGTGCGAAAAGGGCAACACAATCTCTACGTTCCTGAACAAGCTCACCACCTGCAGGGATGAGCATGCAAGCATAGGGGTCGTGATAACTGATCATGACATGGTGAGTCTAGCACTCCTCGGTCTTCCTAAGAGCTGGCATAGCTACCGGGACTTGGTTAATGGAAGATAGAAACTGCCAGATTGGTAACGACTTTGGTTGGACCTAATGTAGGAGGAGATAAGGCAGAGAACCAGGGATGGATCTTCATCAAAACAAGATGATGAAGAAAATCTAGCTTTAGCAAGTAAAGCTAAGAAAGGGAAAGGGAAGGCATCCCAATCTAAATCTTCTCATGGTGGGAAGAAGGTTGACAAGTCGAAGGTGTGATGCTTTCACTGTCATGAAGTGGGCCATTATGCTATGAATTGTCCACAGAAGAAATCCAAGAAGGGTCCCTCAAAGGGATCCAATGGTGATGCACTAGCTTCACAATTTGAGCTGGATTTCTCGCTTATCACATGCATGGTTTCATCCATCGTGGGATGTGTTTGGTACCTGGACAGTGGAGCTTCTTTCCACATGTTAGGTGACAAGAATCTTTTCAGTACATTGGAGGAGAAGGATCTCCAGATGTGGATCGACATGGTCGATGATGGAAAGTACTGTGTCTCAGGTGAAGGTACAGTTGTGTTTCAGAGGGAGCATGGTGCTCCTCTCACCCTATCTGCTATTAAGTATGTACCAGGTTTGAAAAAGAATATTGTGTCTCTTGCTATGCTAGAAGATAAAGGCTATGATGTAGTCTTTAGTAAAGGGAAAGTGTTCCCGAGGCATATCGGTACTGAACAAACCAAGCGAATAGGAATTCGAGTAAAGAATCTCTACAAGATGGAGGTAGATGACTGTGATGCACTGAGTTCCAAAGCAAAGGTGGTGCAAAGCCAAGATGTTGGCGAGCTATGGCATAGAATACTAGGCCACTTGCATCATGGGGCCTTGAAGATCATGCAGCAAATTTCTACCGGCTTACCCAAGGGAAAACTGGAGCAAACAAATACATGCAAAGTTTGCACCCTGAGTAAGTATGCAAAAGATTCCTTTCAAGATCAGAATAGTAGATCTGGAGCAATCCTAGAGTGAGTTCACTCAGATGTATGTAGACCATTCTCTACAACCTCCACCGCTAAACAAAGGTACTATGTTATTTTCATTGATGATTTTTCTCGTAGATGTTGAATCTATTTTATGCAAAAGAAGGATTAGACCTTCTTGAGGTTTTGTGAGTTTAAAGCCTTGACAGAGAAAGAATCTGCGAAGAAAGTAAAAGCCTTGTGTAGCGACAATGGTGGAGAGTATGTTTCCAAGTAGTTTAAAGACTTTTGTGCAACAAAAGGAATTAAACGGGAACTCACGGCACCTCATAACCCACAACAGAATGGGGTGGCCAAAAGGAAGAATAGATTTATTGTGGGAGCAAATCGAGTGATGTTGCATGACCAAGGCCTACCACTTCATCTGTGGGCTGAGGCATGCAATACAACAGTGTACCTTCAGAACATAAGTCCTCATCGTATCTTGGGGATGAAGACACCTGTGGAGGCCTTTTCGGGGAAGCGACCAAATGTGAGTCACTTCCACATCTTTGGATCACTAGTTTTCTATCATGTGACCAAAGATGCTTGGAAGAAGCTAGACCCAACAGCTGAGTTGGGGATACTTGTGGGGTACACGGATACACCCCACAACTATCATGTGTTTCTGCCTACCAATCAGAGGACTGTAGTGCGCAGGGATATGAAGTTAGATGAGCAGAGAGCCATGCGAGTGTCACTTGAGAGGGAGCTCAAGTTGCATGGTGATGAGGAACTTTTAGTTCGAAAGGAGGAGGAGCCTCCTAATGATGTGGATCAGCCACATGCAGAGGATCCAATAGTGGAGACCACCACTCCTGGAGAGTCTTCCAGAGACAGGCAGAAATACTCATGGGAAGCTGACAGATTGATGCTAGATGCAAGAGAGACTGTGGGGCAGCCATCCTCTTAGTGTAGATAGAGGAGATCTCCTGAGAGATACACTAGCTACATGGCCCTGGTTGGGGAGTGTCTAGCGACCGAATCTTCTTCTTTTTAGGAGATAGTGTAGCAACCAGTCTGGGTTGATGTAATGGTAGAAGAGTATGATTCTATCATGCGGAACAGTGTGTGGGATGTTGTCCCTAGACTTGTGGACAAGTCAGTGGTTAGTTCTCGATGGCTTTACAAGGTAAAGTAGGCAGCTGATGGCAGTGTTGAGAAACACAAGGCAAGGTTTGTTGCCTGAGGTTTCTCACAGGTTGAGGGGATTGACTACGATAAGACCTTTGCTCCCATAGCAAGGTACTTATCTATCAGATCGATGCTAGCTCTATTAGCTCAGATGGGTTGGAAGATCCATTAGATGGATGTGAAGACGACGTTCCTCAATGGGAAGATTGAGGAAGAGGTATACATTAAGCAGCCCGAAGGATTTGAGATCTTCAATCGCGAGTCACATGTCTGCCGACTCAAGCAAGCACTGTATGGGCTGAAGCAAGCACCTCATGCTTAGTATACCAAGATCGACAGCTATTTCATTGGGTTGGGCTTCACCAAGAGTGAAGCAGATGCAAACCTTTACCACATCATGGTAGAAGGTAAGCCATTGATTATTGTACTTTATGTCGATGATCTGATTTTGGCAAGTGATGACCAGCTGATACAGTCTTCCAAGGAGGACCTTACAAGAGAGTTCGAGATGAAGGACATGGGCCTCATGCACTAATTTCTAGGCATGGAAGTGTGGCAGAAAGATGGGGAAGTATTTGTGTCTCAAGGCAAGTATTCCAATGAGATACTCAGGTGCTTTCACATGGAGAAGTGCAAGCCCATGCAGACTCCTCTAGCTAGGAACTCGAGGAAGGAGGATGCTACTTCAAGTGAGGTAGTAGCTGCTACTGTTTATCAGCAGCTGATGGGTTCACTTATGTATCTAGTGAACACATGACATGACTTATGCTTTGCGGTGAACCAGCTGAGTCAAGCTATGGTTCAGCCTACCAAGCTGTTTTGGATGGCAGTGAAGCATGTGCTAAGACATCTCACAGGCACTACACAATATGGATTATGGTACAAACAGATAGAGGGAGTGAAGCTGCAAGGCTTCATGGATGCGGATTGGGTAGGTAGTCCATCATATCAGAAGAGCACTTCTGGAGGAATCTTCAACCTTAGTACAACTGTAGTTTCTTGGTATAACAGGAAATAGAGATCAGTTGCACTTAGCTCAGTAGAGGCTGAATACATGGCTGCCAGTCAGGCTGCATGCAAGTCTATTTGGATGCGGAAGATTCTAGTGGGATTGTTTGGTCAAATGATGGATCCTATGGTGATATACTATGATAATCAGAGTTGCATAAAACTCTCTAAGAATCTAGTGTTTCATGACAGGTCCAAGCATATAGATATCCGTTACCATCATCTACGGGACTGTGTGGTCAAGAGGATCATGATGTTGCAATATGTTTCGACCGAGGAGCAGGATGCAGATATTTTGACTAAGGCATTATCAAAATGCAAGTTCGAGTTCCACAGAGATAGGATCGGGATTGCTTATAATCCCTTTCTTGTTGAGAGCGAATGTTGAAAAGTGTGCAACAACAAATGCTAAAAATAGAAATTACTAAAAATAGCAATACTATAAATAGCCTGACTGTAAATAACAATTCAGCCATTGGAGGTCTTGGCAATAATGGGTGAAAAGTGAAAGTGTCAAAAAATAGCTTTTCTAAAAATAGCATTTCGAGATCCCTTCTTATTTTAGTCAGTCCCTGGACTAAACATAGGAAGTAAAATTCGAATTTGATATCAGAAACAATTTGGAAATTGATTAATTAATTCATCTTGAGTTAATTAGTTAAGGAAAATCAAACTTGAAGTCTATGTGAGGACATGCAACAATTTCTCCATTAATTAAGGAATTTAGCCTTCAGTTAAAGAGATAAGGATGAGTTGTAATATTGAGTTGTAATCAGTTGACCTAGTTTAACTTAGTCAAGTCCAGTTAGATTAATTTAACAATTTGTTAAATTAATGAGAGTTCAGTTAGTTAATGCTTGCATGCATGTAACTATTGTATTTCAGATATCTGAGTATTCAATAATGGATAACTCATTCATGTCAGTTCAGTCAGAGACCCAATTGAGATCAGATGAAGGGACAGTGTACTATCAGTTGCTAGGATATTCCTTGGTGAATATTCCTTCCATGCAGAAGGAATATTATTCCTTATAAATTGTGTAGTTGGACCTGAGGTTACAGTGAGTGTGATGAGGCCAATTCACACATGTGATATCATTGGACCGCAATCAAAACTGCACAAGGAAATAGGAGGCTTCGAGGGCTTGAGGAAGATATATTCTATGTCTATTGAGTTTGTGAGCAGTATTGTTTGATTACAGAGAAAGCAGGATAGCTTGAGAGCTGATTATTTTTGCAACTTGAACAATATTTCCACTTGTATGATAATACAGAGTTGGGGTTTTAGGCTGGTGCTTTCCCCAGTGATATATCTTTTGTGTTATGGTTGATTACTTCTCATTCTCAGTTATATCTCTTCATGCTTGATGTTGCTCATGTTTGACTAAGCTTTTGCTAAATTGTTTTTAGAAGTAGATCAAGTGTTATGCTTTAGTACATTGCATTACAATGGGAATTTCTACAAGGATGAGGTGATGAAACTATAATGGATCGCCATTATTGAAATTCTTCCTACGTGCTTTCTCACTACAGGGAGTAATGGTCACATGGGCTTTGTAATAAAACTGCTTAATGCCTATGAGAGAGATGAAACATGGCCATCCATTTGGTGAGCCTATTTTCCACCACCCATCATTTTCGTTGGATTTCGTTTGATTGTCACCCATAGTGGGGGAAATATATTGCAATGTTATGTCCTCACAAGAGTTCCTCAGAGGAAGCATAATTTCTTCGGAGAAACTCCATTCTAATGAGGCACAATCTGAATCAAGGGCATGATTGTCTAAGTGATTGGCTAGTTTGTTGCCAACGCGATGAACATGAGAGAAGAGAGGACTAGATTCAATGCATGAGATTCAATGCACTAGATTTTTGAGACTTTGGAAAGGGGAAAGCCACTTTGCATATTTTTAATAATGAAGATGATTAATAGTGAATCTTCTTCAATGATCAGTTGATGATAATCAGGCTTGAAAGAAATTTCTAGACCATTCTCGAGGCCCCAAAGTTCCACTTTGTTGTTGGTGATTGTTCCTATTGTTGTTGCAAAGAGAACCCCCATAACTCGTTGGTCCTAGGTTGCCTCATGAGGCACAACCAAAATTTAGCTTAATGAAACCCATAGGAGGTGGAGACCAAATAGTAGGGATAGAATCCATGTGGGTAGATTTAGAACTGTCAATTATTGGATTTTGTGACTAAATGCCAATGAGTGAAGTATGGCCTGCTCCAAGGGAAGACATTCCCACTCTTTGGAATTCCAACAAAACAAGGTTATCATCTCTTGAAGAAGAGAGAGGATGGAATTTTAAACTTTATCCTCTCTCGAGATGATGTCTTTGAAAACTTGAGCATTCCATTCCTTCCAAGCGTTCCATAGAGTGAAGACTAGATTTAGTTTCCATATTCTAATGAGGATGGGTTGTTTTAAGGCATTGTGTTCCAATTTTCTAATGAAATTGAGATTGAACGTGGTTTGGGTTTTGATCTCTGAAAGGAATTCTTCAATATTTCTTAGATCACAAAGTTGAAGGCACAACTTAGAAAGAGATGCTCCAGATTTTTTGGTTTCTTTTGGCATGTATTGCATATAGAATGACCTACAAAGGCCCTCTTTTGTAGATTGTACCACATAAGCATATTTTTCCTAAGTAAGAACCATGGGAAGAAAGTTATTTTTGGGCAGTGTTTTAATTTCCAGAGGTGTTTCCATGTTAAGTTCAAATCACTCTGTGAAGTGTGAGCAAGGATCTGGTAGGCTTCTTTGAGATTAAAGGATCCTATTGATCCATATACCTGCATAAGGACATCTAGATCTGTGTTCACCACAATGTTACAGAATGCTAGACTTTCTTAATGTAGAAGTGGGTTTTCATGTTCATAACCCTATGCATATACTATAGAGTGGATCTTCCAAGGGTGTCATTTGGAGTTTGAAGGAGGATACTCCCAAAAGTGGGCTAACAAGGAAAGGCCTTGATGCCAATTGTGATTTTTGGTGAGAAGCAAATTCGGCAATGAGGAGAGTCATGGCCATTGGTTCCATGAGTCGTCCCAAAATAGGGTTGTCCCGCCATCGCTGAATTTCCAAAAGCTTTGGTCTTGAATGAGAGACTTATTACTACTTGTTGCATTCCAAATTTGAGAACTTTTAGGGCCTTCTATCATTCGAATGCATCAAGGAGGAGGGATATTTGGAATATTCATTTGACCACATGATGCCCCAAAGTGATGAGGGAATTTTTAACCAGCACCACTAGGTTTTAGCACACAAGGCTTTGCTAAGATTTAATCCTACAACCCTAGCCCTCTTGATTCTTTTGATTGACATATTTTGTCCCATGCCACTTGAGCCCATTTTCTTTGAAGACGAGAACCTCCTCATAAAAATGAGCATTGTAGAAACATAATCTTATTGATAATGGATTTGGGGGCAACTAAGGTGGAAATGAGATACATGGGCATTGACTGTAAGACTGACTTCAAAAGGATGAAGCATCCTACAAAGTTAAAGGTCCTAAAATAATTTTTGGAGAGCTTAGTTTCAAATTTCATAAGAATGTCTTCCCAAAATGAACTTTTAAGGGGATTCGCAATAAGAGAAGTGCCAAGGTATTTGGTCAGAAGGAAGCTATTTTGGAATCCTAAGAAACAAGAGATGTGCAATTGAACAACATGTAGTGTATTGAAGAAGAATATTTGATATTTTCCCTTATTGATTTTTGTTCTTGAGGCATCGAAAAATGTATCAAGGATGTCATTGAATGAATTTTCCACTTGAATGGAAGGATGGCCCATGAGGAGGGTGTCATACACAAATTTTTGGTGAGAAGAACATTGATTGTTCAATCCAAGAAAAAGACCTTCAAGCACTGATTGGTAAATGTGTATTTTATGGAGTGGCTGAGGCCTTCTGCTACTAGAAGAAAGATGTAGGGACAAATACGGTCACCTTGTCTAATACCGCAGGAAGAGGTGAAGGTTGGGGAAGGAGAGACATTGACTAGAATAAAGAGGAATACCTTAGAAATAAGCGCCATAACCAATGAGATCCACATGTCATGGAAGCGAAAGGCTCGAAGGACATCGTAAATGTACTACTAGCTCACTTTATCAAAGGCCTTGGACATATCTAATTTAAGGATCATAACAGGCATCTTGGAAGATCAAAGAGAGTGAATATGCTCTTAGATAAGGATGATATTGTCCAGGATTTGTCTTCCATCTACATAACTAGTTTTCTTAGGGATATAATACCAGGAAGAAGAGGCTTAAAACAGATGGCTATAATTTTGGAAATTATTTTGTTAATAATGTTGCAAAGAGCTCTAGGGTGGAATTCAAAAGGAGAGGAGGCATGTGAATATTTAGGCATTACTGGGGTGAATGTAGCATCAAATGCAGATAATAGGGATGTTGGACTTCTTGAGTCTTCCAAAACTTGTTAGACTTCCTTTCCCAAAATAAGTCAACAAAATTGATAAAATTTGGAAGTGAAGCCATTTGGACCTGAAGCCTTGTTTGTGGGAATATTCATAACTACTGCTTGCACTTCCTATAAAGTGATTGGCTTTAATATTGTTGCATTATTCTCAAATAATATTAGATTGGGAATGTTATGGGTGATTTTCCTAATATTTTGCATTATATCTTGAATAGGTTCTATCAGGGGCTTGTTGAAGTGTTGCGAGAGGATGATTTTCATTTCTACATGGCCATCTTCATACTAATTATTTTGAGTGTAAAGAATGTTAATTTTATTTTGATGCTTGTAATTGATCATAGACTTATGAAAAAAATTATTGTGCTCCCCCTCCCTTAGCCATTTTATTCTACATTTTTGTTTATACATGATCTCTTCTTGAGCCAATATTTCTTGGAGTTGGTGACAAAGAGCTCTTCCATTCTTTTGATTTTTCATAAATTCCTTCCTTAATAATTTTCTATTGGGCTTCTTTCATTTTTTCCTCCAGTCCAAGTTTATCTTAAAATATATTTTCAAAGTTTCTTCTGTTCCAAGCCTTTATCTTTTGCTTTCAAAATTTCAACTGTTGTTGAAAGAAATACATAACCATCCCTCAGATAGCCATGGAATCTACCCACCATGATTCCATATTAGAGAGGAAATTTTGATACTGCAACCATAAGGCTTAGAACCTGAAAGGATTTTTTTTTGGAGATGAAGACCAAACTAATTGCACCGCTATGGGTGAATGGTCCAAGCCACAACTGTGGAGAATAGAGCCATTGAGGCTTATGCCAAACAGAAAGACAATTTCATAAATTAGAAAGTGATCTATCTTCAATGCAACTTGTTGAGAGCCTCCCCGTCAATTATTCCAAGTAAATGTGCCATTAGGGGTATGAAATATCAACCAGCTTGCAAGTTTCAATGGAGTTGAAGGCCATGGCTTCTGCTTCCAATTTCCTAATGCCTCCATTTTAAGGTCCAGGCAAAGCCAGACACCACATTGGTGGATGATATCCCCTTGTTTATGGAACAAGGGACTCACCTCCGCACAGTGATTTGACTACTAAGTCTATGAAGGCATTATATATCTATATATATATATATATTGTCTTGGATACATCTATATGAAGTTGATATTGAAATAAATTAGTTAACATGGATATTCAAATAGTTTATTTAAGCCATGTACTGAAATACTTCTAAAAAGTATAAGAATGATACATCTTCCTCACATTAAAAACTGAATATAAGTTGATTTTCTGTAATTGGTATAAAACTATGTTTTTTCACATAGATATGAAAATATTATTTTACTTATGGCTCATAGTGAGAGTGGCACCTTTTTACCACAACTCCTTCACATTAGGTTGTAATGATTTTACTTGGTTACACTCCCACCATTAGCAGAATCATGAACTCCTAGTATAGTTTCCATGTTTTATAGCATGAAGACTTGGACAAGATTCTTGAAACTCCCTGGGTGCAGGGAAGAAGTTTTATTTTTCTCCATCGATGGTATACTGGTTTCAATCCCCTTAGAGATACACTAAAGAACAAGATGATATGGGTTAAGCTCCCTAGCCTGCCCTTCGAATTTTGGACTAGAAGTGTACTGATGGATATTGGAAACACAATTGGCAGATTCATATATGTTGACCCCCGATGTCTATGATCCAAAATGGATCCAAAATCCCTCTAGGTATTCAAAATCTTTTAAAATATCAAAAACATCGCATGAGGATGAACTCTTAAAACAGGCGGAAAACACTATCGGTAACGAAAAACACAGAGAAAACAGTGAAAACAGGCTTATCGATAGTCAAAAGGAACAATGCGCAGGAGCCGTGGGATCTGGCTGATCAATGGTCCAGATCTGATTAGCAAGTCGCAATTAGTGATGACTATCAGAGGCTAACGGAGGCAGTCACGTGAATGTTGTGATAGCAATCAGCGGGGTCAACGAGGACCGTCGATCAAGCACGCAGACCAACAACCCATTTTAACCCGCCATTTCGTATCGGAAGGTAACAACAGAGCACTTACAATGGCCCGGAGACTTTTGCGATATGCGATTGCGACTAGTCACATTGCCATATCGCATTGGATCTATACAAAGGAGTGGGGCCAATTATGACTAAGACTGCAATAGACTGGACTTGATAAAATTATAAACGCTATTTCATAAGATTTGAGAACTGTCAAATGGAATTTTTAATGTATTTCTTTAGTACAAAGGAAACAGGCAGTATTTCGGGAGGCCAAAGGCAGAAAGTGGTTTGGGTCAGGCTCCGCCCAATCCCATATGCTGGCTGCCACATGTCCAGGCTGAGGAGAGAGAAAACTACCCTCACTGGGCAGTTAAATCTCGTATGAAAGGGCCGCCTGAAATGAATCACATTCGTTGGATTTGGATCTCCCAGATCAATGGTGGAGATGCGATGCCGATGTACAAGCAGACCTAATAGGAGTATAATGTAGACTTATGAATGATTGAAGTCCGATAAATTGTGGTTGGCGGTTTTTCCCGTGTTTGAATGCATTTCTCTGTGTAAACAAAGAGCAGCTATTTCAGGGATTTCAAAGGCCCAATTCACTCTTCTGTTACAAAACAGGTGGCCACCTCCCTTAAAAATGTTAGAAATCATTATTTAACACCCAGAAGGGGGATTCGAGCAGATAGAGGCTGGAAGACAAAAAGCCTGAGAAGAGGAAATGAACAATCAATGCATATTGGCTTTAAAGCCATAGAAAGAGAACAAACAGAGCAGGCAGTGTTGAGACAGAGAGAAGATAGAGACAAAGAGTGATAGAGAGAGTCTGTGTACTCAGAGAGGCTTGAGGGGGTCAAGCAAAACTCTTATTGTTGTGTTTGTTGTGTATTGAGACTCAAATTGAGCTCATACTATTGTAAAACTCTTCTTCTGAAGACATAATAGAGAGGTCACCACTGAAGGCTGGACTAGGAGATGTAGCCCAGGAATTTTGGGTGAACTCCATATTAAAGTTGTTGTGTTTATGTGTGTTGTCTATTATGCTTCTTTACTGTTTCAATGTCTATGTATTTCGCAATCTTATCGATCCATTGCACAAAATAACATAGGCATATCCATGCACATGATTCTGTAATACCTTAATAACTGTCTTAGATCTCATTATCAGATCAAGTGGTATTAGAGCTTTAGGTTTGCTGAGGTTAGACAAGCTTGTGCTCGATTGTTGAATGCTAACTAGGTCAAAGCTCAAATTAGGAGAAGGAGAATTGGTTGAGACTAACCCAAAAATAGGAAGAGTCTATCCTAGGAGGGAAATGGCAGAAGAAATTCCCTTGGAATCAAACTCTTAGTTCATGGATAGTTTCATGACCATGAGAGCCATGGTAGAAAACATGTATCGAGAATTTAAGAAAGGTAGAGGTGAAGATACTTCAACCTCCAAACAAGACAAAGGAACAAAAGAACCTCTTCTAGATGGCCATTCAGAAGGAAAAGGGAAAGGGAAAGAGCCTCCTCCTTCTAGCCCTTTGATTAAACTAGATGTAAAATTTGGTTTTCCAGTATATGACGGAGAATTAAATGCAGAAAAGCTAGATAACTGGATTAGATAGATTGATGTATATTGTAGGGTGAAAACCATCGATTCATAAGGGAGAAAGATTCAACTGGCCAACGTTCACCTTGGAGGAACTGCACTAGTGTGGTGGGAAGGCAGGACCCAAGCTGATTTGAAGAACCATGGTAAAATTCTTTCTACCTGGAGTGGATTTTTTTCTACCACTAAAAGACAATTCTATCCACTAGCTTATTTGCAGCAAGCCATGATGAGTTGGCAAACTCTTTGAAAATTAAAGGGGAAAAGTGTACAAACCTATACCCAGGAATTTAGAAAAGGAGCTTTAATTCTAGGCATTTCTTTAGACTCACCTGAAACTTTGCTGAAGTATATAGGTGGTCTACATAGTTATTTGAGACACACCATTCTCATGTTTAACCCTACTAGCATAGATGAGGTATCTATTCAGGCTACACATATGGAGACTAGAGGCAAGAATATGAGCCCAGAGATTGGGGGATCATCAAAACCCACTATAAGAAAGAACAAGGAAAAGAGGAAGTAGAAATGGAGAGAGAGGAAGGAAAATGTTGTATAGAAAGACAAACCTTCATGCACTTACTCCAAGAAGGGTGCACATGATGATGAACATTGCTGGTCTTTGCATCCAGAGCTGAAACCCAAGAAGTTCAATGACAAGAAGAAGAAGACTGTTGTTGCTATTCAGAAAGATTTGGGGTCAGACTCAGGTGATGAAACAATAGTCATAGCTGTAGGTATAAAAGGTTATCCGCTTTAGAGAATGCAGAGATCAAGAAGCAGGTATAGGAGCTACTTGACAAAGGATTCATAAGGCCAAGAACATCACCATGTGGATATCCAATCATGTTGGTGAGAAAGAAAGATGGTTCATGGAGGATGTGCATTGATTACAGAGTGCTGAATAAAATAACAATCAAGAATCGTTATCCTCTTCCTCGCATAGATGATCTATTAGATCAGTTGAAGGAAGTTGTTTACTTTTCCAAGTTGGACTTGCGTAGTGGATACCATTAGGTCAGAGTAGCAGAACAAGATGCATGGAAGACTGCTTTCAAAACAATTCAAGGGCTGTATGAATGACTAGTTATGCCTTTTGTCTTAACTAATGCTCTTGCCACTTTCATGAGAATAATGAATGATGTACTCAGGCCTTTTGTTGATGATTTTGTAATTGTATATTTAGATGACATTCTTGTATTCAGTAAAACATGGGAGAACATTTGAAGCATGTAAAGCAGACTCTAGATGTTTCGAAAAAATAAAATCTCTATGTTAAGTTATCAAAAAATTTGGCAAAACATCTTTGAATTATTTGGGTAATATAGTAGGGGGTGGTGAATTGAAGATAGATCCCTCTAAGATCAAAGTCATTGTGAACTGGCCTAAACCCAAATCTACTACAGAAGTTAGGGGCTTCCTAGGGGTAGCACAATATTGGAGTGTTGGAAATAATACTGAGAGGGGGGATGAATCGGTATTATCAATTTAATAATATTTCATTTCCATAAACTGATTTATATACACTACTTTGGTTAATGAAACTTGCGAATATACGCAACTATGTTTAGAGCAAGAAATGTACACCTTGTAAACTTATAATTTAGTCAGTTGATCTTTAATCTGTGTATCAGAACCATATAAATAGTAACAGGTACAATAAAAAATAAGCAAACAATCACACACAAGAACACAAATATAATGTGGAAACCCAATGTGGGTGAAAACCACCTGTTGCAATTCGTCTCTATCTTATTTTAATAAGAAACTTCTTTTTACGATATTTCTGTATTGGTGCAGTCTTATACCAGTACACAGGCTTCTACCTTTAGAAGGCTACAACCTTCTCTCATTCTCCAGCTTCTGCTGGAAGGGAGCTACAACCCCCTTAGCTCTTGTACTAGTTGATGTACTAGTACGTAGGTTCTAACCTACAGAAGGCTACAACCTTATTTTTTTCTTCTAGGGACCACATTTCATAAATTTTTAGACTAGATCCATCAATAGCATCAATCAAATATCAAAATATATCTGCATCAATCAATCTCCCTTGCACTAACCAAAACTGAATCAAACAATCACTTCTCTGAATGTTGTAACCAGAATACAGTGACAATACCAAAACCAAACCAAAACCTAGAACACTGCAACAGTAAACAGAAGTAGCTAAAACATATTTTATGAGACGTACGCTACTTCAATATGTAGAACCTGCGTGCATATGCTACTATATGAAGGCAAACCTGTGTATACACCTTTTTGAATTGTCGAACCAACGTGTATACATGCCTTTGCTATACTGAACTTGTGTACAGTTCTGTAAAAGATGATTTACCCTTTTCAACTATTCAGACATCAGTTATGCCCAGATCATTAGATTTACAGATCAAGACATGTGCCAAATATAAAAGATCAAAATCACACAAAGATACTTCTCTTCAAGCCTTAAGATCTTTACCCATCAATAGAACTTATCCTTCTTCTAGCACTCAAGTTCCTCCTTGATTCAGATCCAGCTATGCACCATAACCCAATCACCAGTATTCTAGATCTCACTCTTCATTAAATATTCAATGCTTGAGTGCTCTTACCTAAAGATCTCCTCCTCCTTTTATAGTCTTAGGCCTTACTCAATACCATGGTCCAAAACCACTTAAAAGCAACACCTTGGACCAAATACTTGGGGTCAATACTTCGGTCAGGATACCTTGGATCAATACCACGGGTTAAAATACCAAGGACCAAAACCAAGTTTTCCAACATGTACACACGTTTCCTTGTGTGAAAGTGCGTGTATATGCATATGCATCTTTTGGACTGCTAACCCGCATGTATACACAGCTTGGTCAAGGGGAACCTGCGTATATCTCTTTTCTTTCATTCTGAGAGCCTGAACTATGATCTGTCATCTGAGTGAGTTACCATCAAGGACAACACCTGTGTCATAGCACCAAACCTGTGTCATAATGCCAACGAGGAGAAAGTTTATTGCTAACTTTTCCTTGATTACAACTCCCTTACATGCTTTGACAGGATTAAACAAGGTGTTTCAGTGGGGAGGCAAACAACAGAAAGCCTTCAACACCTTGAAAGAAAAGATTAGTACAACACCAATACTAGCATTGCCAAATCTTCAAAGACCATTTGAGATTGAAACAGATGCCAATGACTATACCATGGGAGCAGTGTTGATGCAACATGGTAAACCCATATGTTATCATTCTAAGACATTTAATTCTGTAGTAGTTAATTATCCCACATATGATAAAGAATTGTATGCATTAGTACATAGTGTGAAAAAGTGGAAACATTACCTATTGGGAAAAGAAACAGTTATACATACTGATCATCAGCCACTTCAATATTTGCACTCACAACTAAGTTGCAACAATCAAGACACTATAGGTGGATGGGTTTTCTACAACAGTTTCATCTAGTCATCAAATATAAGAAAGGCATACACAATAAAGTTGTAGAAATGTTGTTTAGACCAATCATAAATGCATATACTATACTTAAGCATAACTCAGTATTGCATGAAAGCAACATTGAACAATATGCTCAAGATGTAGATTTTAAAGATCTATATGCAACTTTAAGTCATGGCAAACAAGTAGAAGAATTGGATTATCATGTTAAGGAACAACTCTTGTATCATTTGAGAAAGTTATGCATTCCTCAAATTGAAAGAGTTAAAATAATCCAAGAAGCACATACTTCTCTAATATCAGGTCATTTTGGTGTACATAAAATAGTTGCACAGCTACAAAGGTTTTGTTATTGGCCAAGAATGCATGAAACAGTTTCTAGATATATTAAGGGGTGTACCATGTGTGCTAAAAGCAAGCCCAGCAATAGAAAACTAGGCTTGTACACTCCACTTCCAGTCCCTTCTCATCCTTGGGAAAGTGTTTCCATGGACTTTGTTGGGGGATTGCCAAGATCTAGAAAAGGTCATGACTATTTATATGTTATTTTGGACAGGTTCAACAAAATGTTCATTTTAATACCTTGTAACAAACAGATTACAACTGAACAAACAACGAAGTTGTCCTTTCAACATGTCTGGGTACATTTTGGGTTACCCACTTCCATAGTATCTTATCAACATTCCCCATTTGTTGGGAAGTTTTGGTCAAGTCTGTGGGAGTTGATGGAAACCAGACTGAAGAAGAGCACATCCTTTCATCCACAAACAGATTGCCAAACAAAGGTGGTCAACAGGACAGTGATCCAGTTGCTTAGGGGTTATTACAGCAAACATCCCAAGCTTTGGGATGAACATTTGTGTTATGTGCAACATGCTTACAACCATGCTAAACATTATTCTACACAAATATCTCCTTTTGAGACTTATTTTGGTTTCATACCAAGGTCTCCCTTGGATTTTGTCTTTAGTAAAGACAGAACAGTTGATGGACACAATGATGTGGACAAAGGAACTAAGTTCATTGAACAGATCCAAGAAATTCACCAGGCAGTGTAGGAACAACTGGAAAAGAGCCAAGCCAAGTACAAGGCAAGGCATGATAAGCATCGAATTGAGCATAGCTTCCAAGTTGGTGATCAAGTCTAGCTGTACATCAATGAAGACAGAATGCAAGGTGAAGGTAAGAAGTTGAAGCCAATAAGGTATGGGCCTTTCAAGGTACTTGAGAAAATTGGTGGAATTCTTTTCGCCTTGATTTTCCAGCTTACATGCATATATATTCAGTAGTTAATGTAGAGAACTTGAGACTGTTTGAACCTTCATTGATTGAAGATCCCGAAGAGCAAAGTCAGTTGCCTTCCATTAATGATTTCTTGCCTGAATATCTCATGAGTTGCAGGAAGATATAGTTCTAGATAGGAAGGTGAGAACTACGCGCGGGGGGGATGTTGAATACCTCAGAATCAAACTCAAAGGTTCAAAACTAAGCAGTGCAAAATGGATAGAGATTGGGCAAGTGAGGAAGTTGTATCCTCACATGATCGATGCTTGAAAACCAACTTTTGGTGGTCCAAAAGCTTTTTCAGTGGGAAGGCGTGATCCAAAATGGATCCAAAAACCCTCTAGCTCTTCAAAATCTTTTAAAAGATCAAAACCATCGCATGAGGATGAACTCTTAAAACAGGCAGAAAACACTATCGGCAGCGAAAAACACAGAGAAAACAGGCTTATCAACGGACAAAAGGAACAATGCATAGGAGCCGTCGAATCTAGCCAATCAACAGTCTAGATCCGATTGGCAAGTCGCAATCGGCAATTGCTATCGAAGGCTAATGGAGGCAGTCACATGAATGTTGTGATAGTGATCAGTGGGGTCAACGAGGATCATTGATCAAGTGCGCAGATCAATGGCCCAGGTTAACCCGCCATATCGCATCGGTAGGTAACAACAGAGTGCTTACAATGGCCCGGGGACTTTTGCGATATGCAATTGCAACTAGTCGCATCGCAATATCACATCGGAACTATGCAAAGGAGCGAGGCCGATTATGACTAAGACTGCGATAGACCGGACCCAATAAAATAATAAATTCTATGTCATAAGATTTGAGATCTTTCAAATGGCATTTTTAATGTATTTCTTTAATACAAAGGAAACAAGTGGTATTTCGGAAGGCCAAAGGTGGCAAGTAGTTTGGGCTGGGCTCCGCCCGATCCCATATGCTGGGTGCCACGTGTCTAGGCTGAGGAGAGAGAAAACCACCCTCAATGGGCGGTTAAATCCCGTACGAAAGGGCCGCCCAAAATGAATCACCGTTGTTGGATCTAGATCTCCCAGATCAACAATGGAGATGTCATGCCGATGTACAAGCAGACCCGATAGGAGTATAAGGTAGATTTATGAATGATTGAAGTCTGATAAACTGTGGTTGGTTGTTTTTCCCATGTTTGAATACATTTTTCTATGTAAACAGAGAGTGGATGTTTTTGGGATTTCAAAGGCCCAATGCACTCTTCTGTTGCAGAACAGGTGGCCACCTCCCCTAAAAACATTAGCAATGATTATTTAACACCCAGAAGGGAGATTCGAGTGGACAAAGGATGGAAGCCAGAAAGCCTGAGAAGAGGAAATGATTAGTCAGCACAGATTGTCTTTAAAGCCATAGACAAAGAACAAACAGAGCAAGCAGTGTTGAGACAGAGTGAAGACAGAGATAGAGAGTGATAGACAGAGTCTATGTACTCAGAGAGGCTTGAGGGGTTCAAGCAAAACTCTTGTTGTTGTATCTATTGTGTATTGAGACTCAAATTGAGCTCATACTGTTGAAAACTCTGCTTCTGGAGACATAATAGAGAGGCCAACACTGAAGGCTGGACCAGGAGATGTAGCACAAGAGTTTTGGGTGAACTCCATAATAAACTTGCTGTGTTTATGTGTGTTGTTTATTATGCTTCTTTATTGCTTCATTGTTTGTGTATTTTGCAATATTTTCGATCCATTGCACAAAATAACATAGGCATATCCATGCACATGAGTTTGTAATACCTTAATAATTCTCTTAGATCTCATTATCAGATTAGTCTAGGAGCACAAGATAAAAGGGTGGCTTGAATATTGGTCAAACTGGGATTATTTGGTGGTCTTCCCACACACATTGACTTGGCAGGGGAGCAAATCCACATCCACCAAAGGCTAATCTATTTGGGAATTCCCTTTAGGTGTCTTATCTACCATCATAATAGACATCGTATGGCCTGTTGTCCTTGGTGAATCTATCTAGCGGATGGCAAAGGTGGACGAGGGAATAAATATAGGAGGCTCAACCTATACCATAAAAACGCACTAGATGGCTCAAACTTAGGTAATGAATTTGACCCTTTATTTTCTCATAATATTCTAGATCCTCATCATTCATCTACATTGCTCTCCCCACTCTCCTCTCCTACACTTTTCCCGTCTCCCCGAGATGATGGACCTCATCTTGTTGTGCATTCAAAAATATCTCCCCAGCCCAGCCCTTACCAGCCTCCACAATTATTGGACTCTCCCCCCTCCCCCACATCTCCCCACAATACATATACCCTAGGCAATTTTGTTGATCCCCTTGAGATCTCTAGCCATAATAATGGACCCCTACAAATTGTCCCTTTGGAGGCTTCCCCTTACACACCTCAGCCTCCTTCCTCCCTTCCCCCTCTGGATGAACACACCACATTATCTTCCCCTAGGAACTCTATTGAAAGTGACATTGAATTCCTACTCGTCAACCCTGCTCTGGATTAAGTGATTCTCTCCATTCATCATGGACCAAACATGGGTTTCCCGTCCATTAGCCCAAATTCTGCACTCAATATCACTGTCTGCCATAAGGAGGGGAAGGGTAGTAGACATTTTCACGAACACTTGAAGTTGAAAACCATCTCCTTCGTGGAGTCATATAAATTGAATGATATCCCCATTAAGACTTCTTATGATCCTCGGGACCTTAGAGAAGATGTTCCCATGAACCATGCTCCATGATGATGTGTCTTTCTTTAAACTTATGGGGTCTAGGTGATTCCAATAAGTTTCTCTCCCTCAGACAACACTTTTCCTCGGTTCTCCCTTGTATCATACTTTTATAGGAAACAATGATGACTTTGTACAAAGTCCATGAATATTTCAGGTGAATTCTCCCAGAATGGTATATGGTGGTGGTTGACTCTCATGACCTTTCTGGTAGAATGATGACACTTTGGGATAATTGTTGGGCATATTTGTGCACTTTCAAATGTTTTGCCAATATTTTCCTAAGTAGACATTTTCGTGGTCATGTAGAACATAATAATATACTAAATATGTATACCCCATATCGGGACAAAGCATATTTATGGGATCGACTGGAGGCCTGCAACTTATTAAAGATTGGTTCACTAATTGTAGCTGGCGATTTCAATGCTACTCTGTCTATGGATGAATGTTGTGGTTTACATTGTAGGAGGGACCCTCTAGCGGACAATCTTCAAAAACTATTTTATGAAAACAATCTGATGGACATCATCCCCCCCCCTTTCCCCCCACTGTCTCCCACTTAGCATAATGGAAAATATGGGGAACACCATATTAGAAAAATATCATACCATTTTCTAGTTCATGAAAACTTATTGGACAATTGGGTTTTCTCCACTCTAAGATTCAACAGACATACATATCTAATTATCTTCCCATCATTTTACAATGGAGGTCTGAGTTGGTACGACTTGGAAACCCTTTTAAATTTAATCGGATATGGTTGTAGGATGAGGATTTCAATTCTTTGGTTAGTTCCACTTTGAATTTGATGCAATTCATGTTAGGTTCATCACCTATGCATAACATCCAAAATAAATCACAGTCCTTAAAACGTAAGGTTTGCATCTAGGAGCAGACAAAGAAAAAAATTGTGAGCAGAGATTTACAAAATATTGTAGCGGATATTGAATGCCTTGGTAATATTATGGATAGGGGGAACCCTTCCCCATCACTTATTGAAAAATTGAGGTCACTTGGCATTTGAAAAGTAGGGCCCTGTGGCTAAAAGAGGGAGACTGAAACACAAAATTTTTCCACAGGTATGCCAATCATAAAAGAAATATAAAAACCATCTAGCACATTTGAGGGGAAAATGATAATTTGGTGCGCACCACAACAGAGAAAAGAGGGGGGTTGTTCAATATTTTGAATCTTTCTATAGTGCACGAAATGGAACCCATATTGAAGACCAAATATGGGGTTCATATTGTTATCCTACAATGTTTGGGTTGACACCAAATCAACATATATGCAAGTCTATTGATATGGATGAACAACATAAGGTCCTCAAATCATTTGCAAAAGATAAGTGTCCTGGGTTGGATGGCTAGATTGTCAAAAATTTTCTTCATTTTTTTGATCTTGTGGGTATGGAACTACTGAATATGGCTGAAGCTTCTCAGAAAAATGGAAATATATTTGAAGCCATTAATTCCACTTTCATTACTCTCGTACCAAATAAATCTAATCCAGACACGTTTATGGATTTCAAACCCATATCACTCTATAATATCACCTACAAAATTGATTTCAAATATTATTGCAAAGCACATAAAGTTGACCCTCTTTAGACACATCTCTAAAGAGAAATATGGGTTTCTACACAATAGATTGATCCATGATGTAGTGGCTATTACACAGGAATGCCACCTGTTATCACTCTAAAATTTCCCTAGGATTGTCATGTTTTGTTTAAAGAAATGATACAGGTAACCACAAACCTACTTTTGAGATCAGGATCTAGCCTTCCTAATGCTTAGAGAGGGCTCTCTCTTTATGATTTAATGTTGTTGGATTAATTGATCTTAGGCTAGTTATTTAAGCTTGGTTGGTTTTTTTATTTGATATGGTGGTGGAATCACTGATTTAGAAGGATATATAAGTGTCGTTTTCCCATTGGGCTATGGAGTTCAAATGTCAAGAAAACAAGACTGAATCAAGTTTTAAAAATGGTGTTCACAAGGAAAGGTAGCTGAGTAAATTTAGATCTTTTAGGCTGGATGGTGAAGTGGTTTTTCAATTGGGGTCAAGGAGCAACTAAGGATTCCTCAAACTGGATAATGCAAGAAATGAAAGAGGTCAATCGAAACTAGGGAGAAATGAAGAATTCCCTACTCTGCATATCAGAAGAAAACATCAAAATGAATAATTGTTCAAGACAGAGTGTACTTAAACAAATTTTGTAGTAACATTCCAATTATTTCATTCAAATTGGAAAACATGTATATATGTCAAATACTTAAGAAAATAACAATTTAACAAATGAAAGATACTTCACCAAAGTGGCCCAACACATGAATCCTGTAATGAAATGCCTTTATTACTTAGTTGAGTCTGCTAACTTGAAAATGTTACAATAAACCCTCAAGTTTTCAGATCAATAATAACTATAGAAATGTTCAACAATCCACACTCTATACTTTGAATTATGAAGTATTTATACAAAAAACTTATTACAAAATATCCTAAACTATTTTAAGAATTATTCAAGGAAAAAGAAATATCTTCATGCAAGAAGATAGAGACAGATATGTAACTGATGCAAGCTGTCCCTCTTTTATTGTTTGTTGTTTTGATCTTTTGTTGTTTTCTCTCTTTGGCCGTTGCTCTACACTGGCTGTCCTCTTACTCTGCCTTTGACTGATACTCTTTGACTAAGTTGATCTATTTTTTTACCTTCATTGCTCTGTATTCACTGTTTACCTTGCATTTTTATAGTAAATCATTTAACTTTTCCCAAGTCTCTACATCTGGTACTTTAGTATTTACCATTCTTTTGTAGACTTCATCAGTTTCTGTGTGTTATCTCTCAGGTTGTCCCTAGTGCTCCTAATAGGGATACGGCCGAGGTAACCACAAACCAATCTTTGGATTGCAGGTTCTAGCCCACCTGCAATCGGAGAGGGCTCTCTCCTTATGATTCAACTTTTGTTGATGATTTTAGGCTAGCTTTCTGGCTTCAAGGGAGTGTTGTTTGTGGTTGGAAGGAAGGTAGGATTCTCGAACAAAGAGGCAAGGTAAGGAGTGATAAGTTTCGAAGCATTGGGCATGGAGTCACAGATTTAGGCTTGCGAGCGTTTTCTTGGTCACAAGGGGATACGGAGCGGGATAGCCACACAGGATACAATTATCGGTCTGCTGAAAGTATGGAATGAACGTCAGGGATGAAAGGCAAAGGAGAATCATTTCACCATGCTGAAAAGGAGGAGAGATGGATGAATGGGATCCAGGAGCAACTAAGAATTCCTAAACATGCACTCATATGTGAAAGAAACAGCGTAAACAAGATCATTTAAGTATACATGCTCATAACTATTTCTAAAGAAAACATCGAGAAATGCAGAAATTGAACTTAAGGTGTAATGAAACAAATCTTAAGCTATTCTTTTTTCCTGCAATTTAGAAGGCGGAACGGTGGTAAAAAACATAAAATTAAACAGAGGAGAGAAACACTTATTGGATCATGTAGAAGCACAGGAATTCCGTAATCATTCCTTGGCCAAGAGAAAACATCAAGTAGTTTCGCAATCCATGCTTTCATCAATATTTGATTATGGAAGTTATGACAGTTACAGTGCGAGTCTCTGCTCGGAGAAAATGCTGGAAAGAAGACTAACCAACAACTACTACCAACCAACCAACCCCTCACAACATT
>APFE030993100.1:34672-46341 GCA_000404065.3 Pinus taeda
AAGTGGCTTCGCCCTCTTTCTATGAATCTGCTGGAAGATATTAAATGTTCTCCTGCTTCGGGCCGCTGCTCAAGATTTTCACTGATACTCTTTGCCGCTACATTGATGGCTTCCGCCGTCAACTGATACTCTTTGACACGATTGATTCCTGATGATTTGATCTGATATACTTTAAACTTTGTCATTGATCTGCTGCTTTCTTTAAACCGGATCATTTTGGCACGATCGGGCGATTTTCGGGCTTTTCGGCGCACAAGGGGCTAAGAAATCAAAAGATTCCCCGAAGATTCCTTGAAACGGCCTATTTCCCGTAGCGATGCGCGATAATTGCGCATCGAAAACTGCCTCTGTTTCTTGTTCTGGAGCTCCGAAGTGCGATTTTTCTTCCTGCGCAAAGTTTCGGCTTTTTGGCTACTGACGTCAGCATGACGTCGGCTGTACGGCGGATGACGTCAGCTGTGGTGAGTCCCCGGTATAGAATGACATGGTGAGGTGCTGATGTTGGGGGTAATGTGATGAATTAGTTCCGATGCGATCGCAATATCGCATCAGCGGGGAACAAAGGGTGCTTGAGTTGGGCATTCGGCGCTTGCGACCACCGACCGCCGATATCACGATATCGTGTCGGGTGGTGACGGATGGGTCATAACTTGCATGGAGGGGAAAGTGCGATCTTGCGATGCGATCTGGCTTTAAGGTTCTGCGGAGTGTAAGGTTTTGGGCGGAAAGAGCAAGTAGGTGGGTGCTAAGGGCATTTTGGGGTTTCGGAAGGGGTCCGATTACCTGACAGGGATTTTATACTATGGAAGGAGTCCATTGTATCTGGGAGATGGTTTGAATGTCAAGGGTTCTTGCTTAGTTTTAGGTAAACTGAGTAATTCCCGGGGGGTACTTATGGTTATTCTTCAACCAGGGGGAGGGATATGTATATAGGGGATATTTACTTAATATTAGTAGGGGCATGGGGAAATATAGGGAGCTAAATAATAATGTTAGTGGTTAATATGGAGGTGGTAAGAAAGTGCTAAGTTCGAGAGATCTTAGGCTGTTACAAGGGGGTAGGACCATTCTTTAGAGAAAGTATGGAACAACTTTGAGTCAAGCAGATCTTTACTCAAGCTAGTGTTATGAAAATGATTGAACTTAAGAGGAGTCAAGCAGATCTTGACCTCTTTTGGGGAAGTTAGTTAATGATTGGGGAAAACAGAGAAGGGGAGTTAGTTATACCTCTTTTGAGCTTCTCGGATAGGATTTCTTGCTGATTGTGTCCTGAATGAGATGACACCTGAAGGTCTGGAACTGATCAGCAATTAGGATTCAACAACCTCAGAACTACCTACCCAGCCTACTAACCTAGCATTTTTTCTTCTTTTGGTTTAGGTGCACTTAGACTTGCAAACCCATCATTCATTTTTATTTTGATGCTTTCCTATCTACATACTACCCTTATTTCTTCCAAGGGCCCAGATTAAGCTGTTGGGCTCCTCTGCTTCTCTACCTATCTAAGAATCTGCCAAGATTAAACTGTTTGGACAGATTTGCATTCTCTACATTCTAAATCAGGAAATTTAAACCTAGGGAGCCAAGATTAAGCTGTTTGGACCTCCCTTTAACTGAAAAATTGGCGATACCGGGATAACTTTTCAAAATTTGGAAGGCAATTGAATGAACTTGAAGTAGCCTTCTTCGTTTGGAGACTGTTAAGCAATATGGAGCATTGCAGCATGCAAAGTTTGACATATTTGGCCTGTAAAATGTCAATCATGAAATATGAATAACCCGCTGCAGCAGGAAGCTAACACTGTGTATTTTGCAAAAGTGGGCTTGTTTACAAAAAGATGTGTTACCTCATGCTGGAGGTACAAGAGGTTCTCAAAAGTATGGTAAAGGACTTTTCTTGTAGGCATACCTTTCATAGAGGAATTTTTGGCTTGTTCCTTTGCCACTTTTCTGATTTTCTTATCATAGTCTTCATGTGGCATCAACCTGTCATTAATTACCAATGGATTAGGCAAACTTTTCTGCCTCAAAGCATTAAATTTTACCATAAACCTAACTATTTCTAGCTCCATTGTTTGGCATTTATCCTCAAGTTGTGTCATTAGGTTCCTCTTGGTGATTACCCTCTTTACCTCTAGTATGGTCCTAGTTTTGTCAGCTATTCCGAGCTCCTGCAATTCATACTTGTTCTTTGAGTTGAGGAACTGGATTTTTCTCAAGGCTTCTTCTAGCATATTTCCAAGTTCGGCTCTAACCATTTGAATTGCCTCACCAGCCTCTTTGACCAAGTCATTCTGCTCAAATATCACCTATATAGAAGGCCAAATATCATTCACTGGGTCAATGATATTGGCCCATAAAAGTTGTTTTGTTTGGGCTAGTAGCTCTTTGAGTGTCAATTCTTTCTCTAACTTGTGTATCCTTTCCTTCAATCTACTTGACTTATGAGCTTAATTCTTATGCATGATTTGAGTCAGTTTCTTTTCATCCTCTAGACTTTTTATTTGTTCTTTAAGTCTATTTATCTCAGTTGTTTGGATGGACATATCCTCCATGGATTTGACCAATTTACTTGCTTCATCACTAGGATGAGTTATTGTTGTTGTTGAACCTATTGCTGATGTAGTTGTTGTTGTAGTTGGAAGTGTTGTAGCTATTGGAGTTGTTGGGGCCAATGAAGCTGCCAAAGTAGAAGGAATTGTTGTAGTAACTGTAGGAATAGTAGTGACAGTAGTTGTTTCAATGCTGGCCTATTTCTCCTATACTAACTTGTCCATATCATTCTCCATTTCTTTTAACTAAGAATTTAACTGCAAAATGAGGTCCATCATCTCATATTTTTGGCTTTGGCTCTCTGAAACCTCCTTGGTTTGTGGATGTTCAGAAGGAGGCAACTTTAGTTGCTTCTTTAATGTAGTAATGTCTTCATTTTTCTTCTTTATGATATTTTCTGCTGCCTCGATGTCATTTGGATTATATCCGATATCAATAACCAATTCTTCTAATGACTTAATTCGGTTATCCTTTTCTTGTGAGGATGCCTTCTCTAACTTAAACTATGTTGTGATGTTCTCTAGAGAATTTTGAAGTTTTTGTACACTCATAGCCTAGTTGTTCATTGTTAATTATATAATTTCTTCTGCTTGCTTAAGAAATTCAATATAATCTATGGGATGAACATCCCTGGCCAAAACTTCAAATTCTGTCTTTCTATAATTTGATGATGACTTAGGTTGTTGTATTATAGGATGCAAAAAGGTTATTTGCATTTTACTTGTTTTAATGTCAAAAGCTAAAAGTAGCCTATTCTGATCACTAGGAGTCTATTTGAAATACTGGGCATAAGTTTCAACTTTCAATGCTTCATTTCTCAACTTGATCTCTTTATACTTCTCCTTTATGTCTTTTTCGTTATCCACAGGTTTGATTGATGATGAGACCTCAATGCTAAGCTGCTTCTGAATACTTTGAGCATTAGAGGTGGAAGGCTGATGAGTTTCCTTTGAAACTACTGGAGTTGTGTTCTCTCTGAGAACTGTACTTGTATCAATGATTTGAAGTGTCTCAACTGTCTCAACTATCTCCTCTTGCTCATTCACAAGATTAAGCTTGGGCTTCTTCTTGTACATGATTTCAAATCTGTCATGTGTTGTATCTATGTTTAAGCAAAAACCTTCTTCCCTAGTCCTTTTTACATTTCTGTCCTGTAGGGCTGGAGTATGCATAATAGAACTAGTATCCATCTATTTCTCCATATCTATCAAGGTGTTTTCCAACCACTCTGACTGGTTGGCATATTTTTCAATGTCTGGCCTAGACTCATGCATGAAAGGGCTCAATTTAAACTTGAGTCTTAGTTTGTTTATGACTCCTAAAGGGTCATACTACCATTTGAAACTGCTATTGAACTTCATTTTCTGTAAAGATTTTTTTGCTCCTCCTCTAGCCTCCCTATTATTAAAGATAAAAGGACCAAGATGGTTTTTTATTTTGAACTGTGTTTTCTTCCTAGCTGATAGGAAATTCACATCATCTAAGTTTATGATCTACCTAATATACTCTAGTGCAAATATCCTCATGGGAAGATATTTGGGCAACTTATAGGGAGTGGGCTGGCATCCATACACCCTCACTTCTGTCTGGTCCTGGTATAAATACTAGTCCCCTATTCTACTATTTTTAGATAGCTGTAAAACTCTCTTTATTTCCTCACTAATCCTAGGTTGATTTCTACTACTTAGCATATGGACAACTGGGTGAACAAAGGAATCAATTAGCTCCTTGTAGCTCAAAACAATGGAATGTTTTTGGATTAATGGTTTCCAAAAGATAACAGATCTAGGATGGCCCTTAGTGTCCAAATTTTGGATGTTGACTGGAAACATGTCTGATTGGAAATATAAGAACATGTGGAACAATAATGAAGAGTATTTGATTACTCTTTCATTTGCCAATTTGATGAATTGAACATGGATGATGTCTGCTAAGAACTGGGCAAAATTGAAAACTATAGCTAGAGGCTTTCCTGGGCAAAAAACAGAGAGGAAAGCATGTATAGGTTCATTTACATGCTCATCAGTGGTATATCCTAGAATGCAAGAGAACATGGTCACAATTTTTCTGGCCCTCCTAAAGAAAATGGTGGTATATTATGGAGGACTATTTGTAGGAATATGAGCCTATTCTAGGATGAAAGTCTGAAAAATTTGAAACCTCTTGGGAAGGTCCAGCTTTAAATAGAGTTCAAGTAGGTTTTCAATGGAAAATGGGGTTTCATTTGGCTTTGGATGGATCTACAACATTTGGTTTATTGATTCTGCAGTGATTGCAAATAAAAACTAGTTAGGAGAGACTATGGCTCTTTGGCTTGGGATATAATAGAGTTGGCATAGGTGGATGATTTCAGGGAACTGGTATACCTGTGGGAGCAAGTATTTGGGCAAATTAGATTCCCATAACTAAATGACATCACTGTGGTTGAGGAATTTGTCTTTACTCCAGTAGTGGAGTTTCAATAGATGGCTAAGGGAAACTGTGTCTTTCATTTAAACATCTCTGTCGGCCAATGGAAGGTGGTCAATATCTAGGTGAGGTGTTTTCAAGGGTTTTTCATTCATAATTCTTTGGGAAGCCATAATTTTGTTTATTTTACTGAATTAATTACTATCTAGCTTAAGGAGTAAACTCAGGACTTCTAGAATAGTGAAAGAGGTAAATACAGTTTACAGAAAAGGGTTTTCGGATCCACAATGGGGTTCTTTTAGTTTGGCAAGGTTTTTAATTAATTCAATTAATTAACCTTTTATAAACACTGTACAGAGCTTAAGTAGAGGGCCTTTCTAGTTCTTTCAAGGGTACCTGGAAAATGGAGATTTGGTGTGCAGTTAGGGTTCTGTGGGAGCAATGGAGGCTTTCTAAGGCTTCAATTATCTTTGTGCTGCTTTAAATTGGAGTCTATATGGTCTTTTGGTCATAAAGTTGGATAAAATAGTTGCGCAGGATTTCTGGGCTTTAGAATTGGTCGATAGAGGTGTTTTGCAACAAAATAATAGTAAAAGGGTAAAAAGGGTGGCTTTTTTGTTTTTGACCAATAGTGGTTAATTTTGGTTGTGTAATTAATGTGTGAACAGTTGGCAGTTTCATCCTACATAGGGAGGTGGTATTATGGCTTATCACACTGCTTTTTAGTGTAGGGTTGCCACGTAGCAAAAAGGTGATTGGGCAAAACCGTGAATCTCACGTGCTTTTGGGATGCTAAAGGTCGGATTTGGGAGCACGTGATATGGGATGTGGACCGTCGGATCTGGAGGTGGGTGATCGGAGGGCTATCGCATGGTAGAGTTGCGAGGGATAAGTTGAGGATTGGTTGGTGGAGCCCAGGGATAAATGGTGCGGCGGGTTAAATATATACAAAAGGTTTAGTGAGGGTCAGGGAATTATAAAGTGGGGGGTTAAATATATAAAGTGGGACAATAGGTTAGAATAATGTAAGGGTTGATTTAAAAGGGTATCGGGGAGGGTTTTTTCAATGGGGCCCGATATATTTAACTTTTTAAACTTAGGATAAGGGGGTTTTAGTGGGTTTAGAAGGGAAAATGAGAAATTATAAGGGGAAAGATAAAATGAAGGGGTAGGGATATTTTTACAAGGGGAAATGCAGAGGGAAGGGTCCTTTAGAACCAAGAAAGGGAAAAACATTAGGGAATGAAAAGTAATGAAGGGGTAATGAAGGTAAATTAATAATTTATACATGTAAGGGGTTTAATGGAATGAGAGGAAATTAATGAATGAGTTCTAGTAAATGAACTTTCACTTTGATAATTCGTCTTACATATGAAACATAGGATCAAGCATGATGAAGGTGCTTTTGAGCTAGCAATCGTGTGCATTCCAAAACCTCTTTCTTTTACTTACCCTTTATTTACCCTAGAATTTCCTCTTCATTTATTGGGTGCATTTGAGCTTGCTAGCCCTTTATTTCTTTTTCTTTGATAAACAAACTATTTAATTCTAACCTTATAACTTCCAATTTCTCAGATTAAACTAATGATCTCATTATTATTCTCTACCTAACTATTGATCTGTTAAGATTAAACCGTTTGGCTAGATCTTTATTCCCTATCTATAAACATGAAATTTAAAGTATGACTAAATCAAGATTAAACTATTTTACCATAATGGATTGTGGCATATTTTGAGAAGCTACACACAATCTTGTTTTCGCAAGTAGAGTAAAAAGTAGTGCTATTTGAATTTTCATCACTTTCAGAATCTATGTTTTATCTCTTTTTGGTGGGGTTCATATTTTATTTTCTTTTTTTATCCTTTTCTTTTAGTCCTTTGATTTTTCTTTTAGGACTTAACTTCTTTTCAATTTTTTTATTTTTTAATATGGGAAAACATTTTGTGGAAGGCAAAAGTATGTACAATATTACAAGACTAATCATAGCCAATTCAAAATTATGAATCCTATTATTATAGGACCCTAACACTAGATCCAGATGGGGATGGAATTTCCTAGTGAAATGTCAAGAAATTTAAGATCAATAGCCTTTGAGACTTTGACTGTGGTTGCCTTGTAACTACTTCTCTGTGATCTACTTTATTCATACATATGATGGTGCACCTTTCAAAGATTAGGGCCTTCTCTTCAGGCATCAACCTCAAAATGTAATCATCCTATCCAATCTGAACTTTGCAATGTTATCTACAATGAGAAAAGTAAACAACTGAACTAATGTTAATCTGGGGATAAGTAATGCTTCAACATTCTACCATTGATTGGTCCACCTAGTAGATCTGTTCCATCTAACTGCTTCAGGAAAAATGCATTGTTACCTCTGTAACCAGAAATGATATAAGGGCCCTTCCATGGGAAATCAAATTTACCATGTTTACCCTTTTCTTCTCTTATGGAATCCCATTTGAGTACTTTGTCACCTATGTAAAAATCATTAGCTTCCGTCTTCTTGTCAAAAAAAATTTTGATTTTATCTTGGATCACTTGACATTTGATATAGACTTCTTCCCTGGTTTGCTGCAAATGTATTGTCTGATTTATCCTCCTTTGGATATCATTGGATTCTACCTGTAGCTCTTGAATCATTTTCATCACTGGTACTCCTAAAGAGGATGGAAAAACAACATTCATTCCATATACTAGTTGATAAGGAGATGTACCAATGGAATTTTTGTTAGTTAGTATGTCTACCCACAGGGCATTAACCAACATTTTGTTCCAAGTCTTCTTATTGTCTTCTAACAATTTCATGATGATATTAACAAGGCTTTTGTTTGAGGATTCTGCAAGCCCATTGCCTTGAGGATAATAGGTTGTGGAATGGCCAAGGGTAACGTGGTATCAGTTACAAAAGTCCACCATTTTATTGGATTTGAAAGCAGTTACATTATTAGTAATGAGCTTTTGTGGGCATCCAAATCTTGAAAGGATATTGTTTTCAAGGAATGAGATGATGACATAATCTGTGGCTTGTCTAAAAGGAATGGCTTCTATCCATTTAGTGAAGTAATCAGCAGCTATCAAAATCCATTTATGTTGGGCTAAGGAGGATGGGTGAATTTCACCAATGAAACCTAGACACCATTGTTGAAATGGGATTTTTATGGAGATGGGTTTGAGGGGTAATGGTAAGAGTTTCTTTTTGCCTTCAAATATTTGGCACTTGTGACAGGAGGTCACATATCTTTTAATATCTGCAAAAAGGGTGGGCCAATAAAAACCTGCCCTTAAAATCTTATTAGTAGTTATTTTCCAGTATAGGTTTCCTCCACAATCTCCTGCATGAAATTCTTGCATGACTTTGTTAGCTTCATCTTTTAATAAACAATTTAACAAAATGCCACCATTACCTTTCCAAAATAAAGCATTGTCTATGATACATAGTTTTATTGATTTCATTTTCAAGTATCTACCTTTAGTTCTAGATAAACCAGGAGGAGCTTGTAAATTTAGTAAAACAAATATGATATATGTATACCAAGGTGAATCTAACAAAGCTTCACTGATCTGTGGAGTCGCCATCTCTTCCTGATCATCTAGAGCACCAATGAAATTTATATCTAAGGCCTGACAGTTTGATTCAACCATAAGTTTGGCTAAACCTTGGCCTTTGATTAGTCTTTTGGGCTTTATTTCAATATCATATTCCAAAGTAGTGGCAATCCATTTGCCTCTCTTTCCCTCAGGCCCATTCTATGTTTGAATGTCCTTCACTATTGAATTTGGAACATACGCAACGATGTGTGAGTATAAAATGTACACTTTGAAATCCTTTATGGCTTTTACTAAAGCAAGAGCTTGTTTTTTCATTATATTATTGTTGAGTCCCAAACTTACATCTTCCCTATATACCTTTTTAGCCTTTTTCTCCAGTTACCTGAACCTCCAAGCTATCAAATCATGGCATATTAGTTTAAAAATAGCATATAAATGGTTTCCTAACCATGTCTTGTGACTGCTATTTGATTTAGATTTTTTCTCAGTCAACTGCGGAATCTTGTCACTTTCAGCAGCCAGAATCAATTTCCGCAGCCTTTTTGTTGAAGTCTATGTTACAGGTGTCTACTGGAGAATCCAGCCACATGGGAAAGCTGCAAATGATGTGGACATGGAACGTGTCCCCTTGGTTCAGCCGAATCACTCACAAAAGACTGTGGTCAAATCCAGTCAAGTAGTGGTCAACACTAAGAGTTTTGCAGTGGCAGGACTCTGTTTTTCATCACGAGGAGAATTGCGTGGCAAGTTCCTAAATCCCAGGAGGCGTGCCAACACCTGTGGACTGCCCCGTGAACCAAATCCAATAGCCACCCTCCTTGGATTGAATTCTCACGGCTACCATACTGCTAGATTTACGGATATGGTCATTTACGTGTCTGTCTACCAGCGCAGATCTTAGGAATTAGTTATGTTATTTCCTGTTATAAATAAAGCATTCTCATATGCATAAAAACTAGTTTTTGGTATGTAATCTTGACTGTTTTACGAGCCACCGTGCCGTGACTTGATCCTTATGTTATGAATGTATTTCAATATATGAGAAGACACTGCTTTTAAGTTCAAATCCGTGATTGATTTCTGATTGGCCGAGGTTGCAGAGGGCCCATGTACACCAAGGTTCTGTAGTTATTGTATAGTTTCATGTTTTCTTCATTTACGTTCTTGATGCCATAGTTGTTTGTTTGTGTATATTACACTGCTCATGGTATTCATGTTGATTGCTGTCCATAGTTTCTTTTATGCTTTCTAATGACTGTTAACTGATCAGTTTCTTATTTCAGGTTCTAATTGATAGCCAGGGTAAGTGCACATAGCTTTTTGATGACTAATGACATGATGGAATTATCTTGTCCTCCTGCTGATTTGTTTTCTTAGTTCTAATTCCAGCACTTTTTATTTCTTTCAGTTTTGCTTTGTTCATTTACTTTTCTGCAAGATAGATATTAGACTATTCATGTCATTTTCAATTACCTCCTATAGCTAGAGCGAGTCGAATGGTGAGGGATTGAGTGTGAATGTATAGTTTGATATTAGTTTATTTGCTTTTGCAAGTTAGTGATTAGATTACTCATGTCATTTTCGGTTACCTCCTATAGCCAAAGCGAGTCGAATGCTGAGGGATTGAAGGATGAATGTGTAGTTTGATCTTAGTTTTTATTTTATGCAATTTAGATATCAGATTACTCAATTTGTTTATGATTGCCTCCTATAGCCAGAGCAAGTCAAATGGTGAGGGGTCAGAATATGAGTTGATGGGATATGGTTTAGTTTACTTTGCTTACAGTTTTTGAATTCTTTGAGTTCAGTTTTATTTTTATACAACAGCAAGAATACTGGGTTTCATAGTCACTAGTTCACTGTTTGGTTTAATTAGAATTTAGGTACATCTTTATTTTCTCTTAGTAATTGATTTCATCATTGCAAGTTTGAAAACCTTTTTGAAAAATTGAAGTTTGGAAATTATTTTAAAGGTCACCATTTCCTTGAATACTTATATCCATACTTGATTTTTAGAATTGCCATCTCATATTAGAGAATCAACAAGAAGATAAACCCAAAAACAAATCAAAAATAAAAAACGACAAAGAAATAAGAAAACGGTTATCTTGCATATATAGTGCACTTCACTTCAGCAGTTTACAACTCCCGGATTGACAATTTATATATCAATTTAGGACACACTAAATTGACCAAACATTTTGGTGCCATTTTCGGGGAAGTGAAAATAAGTAGCCAATTTCTTTAAAAAAAAAAAAACAAGAAAATTTCAAGGAAGGTTAAAATTGATGACTTTTTAAAGTATGCTCTCCTCTTGCACCTAGTGTGACCTGGAGGATCAGAAAAGAGAGTTACTGGTTCAGTAATTGCTTGAGTATGCTCTCTTCTTGCACCTAGAGTGATCTGGAAGATCAGAAAGAGAATTATTAACCCAACTTGAAGAAAATAAAAAAAATGACATGCATAGAGCAAGAGATTCTAGGGGAAGGTTTATAGCTAGGGCCAAGAGTTCAATTTTTACAACTCCATCTACTCCAAGGTATAGACAAGATACACCTCCATCATCTCCAACTCACACTCCTAGCCTTAGGATTCCTAGAATTCAAGAGGCAATAGTTGAATTAGGAGACCCTTTCTTTACTTCTACAGGGAAACACATTGTAATCGAGGAAGTAGAATCACCCGAAGAAGAAGAGGGAGAAATTCCTCCTCGTTCGCCATTAGTAGAAGAACCAGAGGACTCTGAAATCTCTGAGGCAGCTATCATGACAGAGGAAGTAGTAAACAGATTTGGAGGAGGTAGACGTAGAGGTAGAGGAGGAGGAAACAATGGAGGAGGTAGAGGAAACAATGGGGGAAATAGGGATGGAGATAACTCATTTGGATTTCCTATAGTTGACGAGGAATCTTGAACAACAATGAAAAACATCTCACCATCTGTCCTCCCAAACTTTTATGGGTTGCGAAGTGAGGATCCGGAAACATTTCTATTTGAGTTTGAAGTTGTGTGCCGAACTTATGATTATATGGAAGACTCTCAAAAACTCAAGTTGTTTCCTTCAACATTGAAGGGAGCTGCTCTAAAATGGTTCATGGGATTGGTCACTCAATCTATTAGGACTTGGAATGATATGAAACAAACATTTTTGGATAG
>APFE030993100.1:47718-71450 GCA_000404065.3 Pinus taeda
AATACAAAATCAAGCACAGAAAATCTACTCCTTACCATCCGCAAGCAAATGGCCAAGTGGAGTCTACAAACAAAGTCATTGAAAGCATCATCACCAAGACTGTTCATCTACACAGAAGAGAATGGGTTGAAAGGCTTCCTGAAGCCTTATGGGCCTACAGAACTACATGGAGGAACACAACAGGACATTCTCCCTATGAACTTGTTTATGGGAAAGAAGTCCTGCTCCCCATTGAGTTTCAAGTCAAAACTTTGAAGATGGCAGTTCAATTGGGGATGGATCTATCAGAAGCCCAAAAGCATAGAATGGAGCAGTTGAATGAACTAGATGAGATCAGACAAGAAGCAAACCTAAGAATTGATCTAGTTCAAAATCAAAGAGCTAAGTGGCATGACAGATATATCAAAGAGAAAAAGTTTCAAGAGGGAGATTGGGCATTACTATTTGATTCCAAGTTTAAAGACTTCAAAGGTAAATTTCAGACTCATTAGCTTGGGCCATATGAGATCGACAAAGTCTTTAGCAATGGAGCATAAGAATCAAGGGACCACTGATGAAATTTCAAACTCCTCTTATCTGTGAATGGCCCACAGTATTAAAAAGATTTATCATAAGCCACTCTCAAAAGAGGAATTTGTCAAAATGTTTCAAGAGAATTCTGCAATAAGGCTGGTGAAGAAGAATCCTTCTTCCCCACCAGCCTAGTCTTTGTTCTTTTCTGTTAAAAAAAAATAAAAAAAATGGTATAAGCCTGAAAACCAATCACTGATTAGCAGTCTTATATAGAAAATGTAGAGTGAAAATCAGGGACACCTGACACTCTATATTTTCCAAAAAAAAAAGAAGCTCCCTTTCTTTACCATTTCCACTTCACTTCATTTCCATCCCACTCCATTTCATTTTCATTTCACTCCACTCACTTCATCTCACTCCATTTCATCCATTTCATCAATAAAAGTCTTTTTCATGACCACTTCCATTCAGATAGTTATTGTTTAACTATCTCTATTCAGCCAAGTGGTTGTTGTGCCAGTTTCCGCAGTTGGAATCAGTTTCCGCAACCAGAAGCAATTTCCGTAGCCACCACTCTGTTTTTCAAATTTACAGTCAAGATATTAGTGCAATAATCATGAAAATGCAGGTATGACTAAGCATATGATATGAAGACATGTACATGGAGCATCTACAGACATCAATAAGGAGCAATTGATTAAGGGCTAATGGACAACAAAAGACAAGTATTCCAAGGTATGGGCAAAAATTTCTTTTAAATAGCAATTAAAGGCACAATTTTGCATAGTTATTAAACCTTAAAGCTCACTATGTGCAATGATTACTACAATAGCTCCATTACCATTCCACGACCTTACTCCATGAACCATACATTTATTCCCTAAACGGTCTCATGATTATTTTTCAGGTTTAACTTGTAGATGACTGCACTTTCACACTCCACTTGTACTCATGAGATGTGACCTATTTAATTACGGATCCTCTCCACCGTACTTTGTGCAGCCATTTCATCAATGTGTAACGTCTCTCACGCAGCCGTTCAGTTCAAAAATTCCGACTCCACTTCACTACCCTACCATTTTGTTAAAGCCACACCTCGTTCGCATATGTCTCCATTTCATTTTGTGAACTCATCTTGGCTGCTCATCCTCTGTTTCTGCTTACAGTGCCTGAACACTCCCATTACCCGTATCCATATTCCATTTTCAACCACTGTTCTTCCATAAACCTTGCAACCTCGACATCTTACCTCTGTTAAACCCTCACATGCAGTTGAATTTCAGTTGAATTTCAAACATAGGAAAAGATGGGACGGTTACTGAGGGCAGAGCCGGAAGGGCCTAAGTTTTTAGAAGGATACTCTCAAGTAAAAGAATTGCTGAAGAAGGCTAAATGGCTCCACTTCATACAGAAATTTAAGGGCCACAATAAGGAAGTAACAAAAGCCTTTGCAATGTCTTTCAATGACCAGGTGGTGGAGATTGGAGACCTGAAGTTCACGATTACTGAAGTTTCAATTGCAGCTGCTACAGACTTGCCCCAGGAAGGTGAGTGTTGGTTTAAAAACAAAAGTTTGGACGAGCAGGCATGGAGAATTATATTACATAACCTAGGTATGGACGTTACTGTATTCACAAAAGGAATTCCTGTTCATGCATTAAAAGAAGAATGGGCCAGCTTACTATTAATCATTCAAAAGTTTATCACTTGTGAAGGCCGATTTGGGGCAATGTACATGTATCATACTAGGCTATTGATGAACTTCTTAGAGAACCAAACTCTTAATCTGCCCTATTTCTTATTGTTGAGTTTGAAAAAGATGAGCACCCAGTCCAAAAGAACATAGGGGACATAGAACCTCATTTATATCATCATGGACTCGTGAGGATTCTAATTGAAGATCAATTAAAGAAAAACAAAGATACTTGGGAACGGTTTCTAGTAAGAAACTACTTTCAAGAGCCATCTGAGGCACCTGAAAGCAGTACACCAAGGCACCAAGAAGGAGTAGAAGAAAAGGAAAAAGTGCCATAATCCAAGACTCCCCTATTGACAAAACTAAAGAAGTTGGTCAAAAAGAGGAGGAAAGAACTAAGGACAAAAAACAGAGAAAATTGAAAGGAAAAAGGAACATACAAGATGTTTACCAATCACCAGAGCCATCTATAGAGGAAGACTATCAAGTGTTATCTGAGAGACTAGTGCATCTTCGAAAGCAAGCTGCCATAGCTAAGAAGACAGAAAAAGGAAAACAAAACATGGAAGAAGAAAGTACTAGCCCACAGTACTTAAGAAGAAGCAGCAGGCTCAAAGGAAAGTGGAGGAAAACACAAGTAAAAGGACCCCACTTCATAGACTTAGGTGGGGAACACCCGAGAAACCTCCAGCTGGCCGTAGTCCACCTCATCCTCTGCCAAATATTGGAACCAGTCCTCCAGATGTTGATGTAATCCCTTCTCGGCCAGAATTAGAAGACAGTGCTCCTCCTCAACAAGACTTTGAAGCCAGCCCAAGGAAAACACCCAAAATAGATCCAAGACAGCAAGAGGTGTATGATTACCTCGAATCCTTAGAGAAGACAGCTGCAGGCCCAAGCACATCATCCACTTTGCCTCACATAACACAAGATGCACAAGTCCAATCTTTGAAGCAAGAAGTGTTTGAACTGGAGGTTTTAAACAAGCATATTAAACAAGAAAATGAAGCATTAAAAGAGCAAAGAAAAGTGGACAAAATTGTTCATGATAATACTATGCTACATTTGGGACTGTGGCAGAAAAAGAACAAAAAATTAAAGAAAAAGTGCAGAAAGTTGAGCAGGGAATTAATCAATCTCAAATTCAGATGTTTGATAAGGAAACCCAGGATGGTGGTAGCACCAAGAAAGAAGAGAAGAGGACTGGATGTACTAGCAGAGGCTTCAGAATACATAGACTAAAGGGAAATGACTAAAATTTTGGTTGCACGAGGACATGCAACACCTTCACAGTGGGGGTATGTTGAGTCCCAAACTTACATCTTCCCTATATACCTTTTTAGTCTTTTTCTCCAGTTACCTGAACCTCCAAGCTATCAAATCATTGCATATTAGTTTAAAAATAGCATATAAATGGTTTCCTAACTATGTCTTGTGACTGCTGTTTGATTTAGATTTTTGCTCAGTCAGCTGTGAAATCTTGTCACTTTCCATAGCCAAAATCAGTTTCCGCAGCCTTTTTGTTGAAGTCTATGTTATAGGTGTCTACTGGAGAATCCGGCCACATGGGCAAGCTGCAAATGATGTGGACATGGAATGTGTCCCCTTGGTTCAGCCGAATCACTCACAAAAGACTGTGGTCAAAGCTAGTCAAGCGGTGGTCAACACTAAGAGTTTTGCAGTGGCAGGACTCTGTTTTTCATCACGAAGAGAATTGCGTGGCAAGTTCCTAAACCCCAGGAGGCATGCCAACACCTGTGGACTACCCCGTGAACCAAATCCAACAGCCACCCTCCTTGGATTGAATTCTCACGGCTACCATACTGCTAGATTTCTGGATATGGTCATTTACGTGTCTGTCTACCAACGCAGATCTTAGGAATTAGTTATGTTATTTCCTGTTATAAATAAAGCATCCTCGTATGCATAAAAACTAGTTTTTGGTATGTAATCTTGACTGTTTTACGAGCCACCGTGCCATGACTTGATCCTTATGTTATGATTGTATTTCAATATATGAGAAGGCACTGCTTTTAAGTTCAAATCCGTGATTGATTTCTGATTGGACGAGGTTGCAGAGGGCCCATGTACACCAAGGTTCTGTAGTTATTGTCTAGTTTCATGTTTTCTTCATTTACGTTCTTGATGCCATAGTTGTTTGCTTGTATATATTACACTTCTCATGGTATTCATGTTGATTGTTGTCCATAGTTTCTTTTATGCTTTCTAATGACTGTTGACTAATCAATGTTTTATTTCAAGTTCTAATAGATAGCCCAGGCAAGTGCACATAGCTTTTTGATGACTAATGACATGATGGAATTGTCTTGTCCTCCTGCTGATTTGTTTTCTTAGTTCTAATTCCAGCACTGTTTATTTCTTTCAGTTTTGCTTTGTTCATTTACTTTTCTACAAGATAGATATTAGACTATTCATGTCATTTTCAGTTACCTCCTATAGCTAGAGTGAGTCGAATGGTGAGGGATTGAGTGTGAATGTATAGTTTGATATTAGTTTATTTGCTTTTGCAAGTTAGTGATTAGATTACTCATTTCATTTTCGGTTACCTCCTATAGCCAGAGTGAGTCGAATGGTGAGGGATTGAAGGATGAATGTGTAGTTTGATCTTAGTTTTTATTTTATGCAATTTAGATATCAGATTACTCAATTTGTTTATGATTACCTCCTATAGCCAGAGCGAGTCGAATCATGAGGGGTCAGAATATGAGTTGATGGGATATGGTTTAGTTTACTTTGCTTACATTTTTTGAATTGCTTTGAGTTCAGTTTTCTTTTTATACAGCAGCAAGGATACTGGGTTTCATAGTCACTAGTTCACTGTTTGGTTTAATTAGAATTTAGGTACATCTTTATTTTCTCTTAGTAATTGATTTCATCATTGCAAGTTTGAAAGCCATTTTGAAAATTTGAAGTTTGGAAATTATTTTAAAGGTCACCATTGCCTTGAATACTTATATCCATACTTGATTTTTAGAATTTCCATCTCATATTAGAGAATCAACAAGAAGATAAACCCAAAAACAAATCAAAAATCAAAAACGACAAAGAAATAAGAAAACAGTTATCTTGCATATATAGTGCACTTCACTTCAGCAGTTCACGACTCCCAGATTGACAATTTATATAGCAATTTAGGACACACTAAATTGACCAAACAATTATACTTTAGTGTATCATCTCTCAAAGATTTGCTGAAGAATGCAATAGGCTGCTCATAACCTTGATCATTCTTTTGCAATAAGACTGCTGCAATAGTATGTTCTGAAGGAAAAGAAAAAATTATAAATTATTTTTTCAAATCAAGACTTATGAGGACAGGTGTTTTAGTAAGGACTTATTTGATTGCCTCAAAAGACTGCTTAGCCTCTACTGTCCACTTAAGTGTTGAATCTTTTTTTAACATGTTATTTAATTCTATGATTAGTTATGCTAAGTTAGAAATGAATGTTCTAAGAAAATTTATTTTACCTAAGAATGATTGCAATTATTTAATGTTTCTAGGGTGACTGATGTTTAGGATTGCCTCTATTCTAGATGGATCAATTCTAAAGCCTTCTTTTGAAATTATGTGTCTTAAGAGTTTACCTTGTTCTAGCCCAAAGAGTGTCTTTTTAGGATTCAAAGAAATGCCAAATTTTCTACATTTTATGAAAACTCTTCATAGGTGATCTAGATGTTCATTATCTGTTTTGGAAAACACTGTGATATCATCTTGGTAAACAACTAAAAAGTCATGGATTTATTTTACAAAATTTATGTCCATTTCTCTTTGGAATGTTGCTCTAGCATTCATCAATCCAAAAGGAATTTTCAAATACTTGAAAGTACCCCAGGGAGTGGTAAATGCAGTATTTGCTTGATCCTCTCGTTGAACTAAGATTTGGTTGTATCCAAAGAATCCATCGAGTAATGAAATTCTGGATGACCCTACTACCCTCTGGAGAATGTGGTCCATTTTAGGGAGGGGATAGTTATCCTTCAGTGATACTTTATTCAAGTTTCTGAAATCACCACAGAGTTTGACTTATCCTATTTTTTTTTAGTGGTGACTAAATTAGAGACCCAATCTGAATATCTAATAGGTGCTATGATTTGTGCCTCATACATCCTTTTAATTCTTTTTCAATCAATGACATAAGAACTGGATTAATCCTCCTAAACTTTTGTTCAAAGGGTTTATGATCTTCTTTGATGGGTATTTATGTTGAATAATGTTGGTTTTATAAGACTTGAGGTCTTCATAACTCCATGCAAAGACATCTTGAAATTCTTTAAACAAACTTATGTATTTCAGCTTTTCAGCTAGAGGTAATGCCTTGGATAATTTAATGAGCTTAGGTTTTTCTTCTGTTCCTAGGTTGCATTCTTCTATGTTTGATCTTAAAGGCTCCATTTTTGGTTTTCTAGCTACATCATTTGAATCAAGCAAATATTCTAATGGGACTAATCCTTTAGGCAACAAGTTATTTTTAAGGTTTAAAATCTAAGAATCATCATCAACTAATTCTTCAGTTTCTACTTTTTCTAAGTTATCTACTTCTAATTTAGTGAATTTAGTGGGTTTATTTACATCTACACCATTTATATGTGTCTCACTATCTATGATGTATTCTACTGTACAACCGGTATCTATGTTACAATTTTGGAATTCTCCCTCAGCATTCATAAAATCATAGATTTGAGAATCTTGTGAAAAGAATTTCCAATATTTCAAATTATCGGGTATAACAGGCCTGTGTCTTACCTCTACAATGTATTGGTGATTGGGCTGAAAAGGTAATCTACAAGTGCTAGAAAAAGTCACCAAAATGTGAGCTTACATGTTTTGTTTCCTAGGAATAGCAACAAAATCAATTTCAAGAAGTTCTTTAATCAAATCAAGAACAATTTCTCTGTATTGGCTAAGTCTAGGATTATCCATAGAATACTCTCCTCTAATTTGTTTTATGATCAATTTAGAGTCTCCCATGATAGAAACTCTCTTCACTCCAAGATTTCTTACAATTTGCAATCCTAAGATTAAAGCCTCATACTATGCCATGTTGTTTGTGCATTTAAAGTTTAATCTAAAGGCATGACCTTTAGAATGATTATTTTCCATGTTATGAATCCAAACTCCTGCATTTGCTCCTAATCTGTTCACTGAACCATCAAAGTCTAAGTGCCACCTAGATTCATGAAATATATTATTACTGTCAAGATGCTTGTGTTCTTGTTTAACAACTGTGTTATTGTTTTTTCTAGTGTTTGAATTACATAAAATGAAAGAATCCATATGAGAATGTATATAATAAATAGGATAGTTCTTTGGTTACTATTGACCATGTATTTCATTAAAGTTTCTCTATAAATATTTTTGGGCTGACCAAATACTGAAATTGTGGCATAAGACATGTCTAATTGTAGAGATCCCTGCAATTTTGCTCCCCATGAGCGAGACAATAGCATTCCATACTTTGGAGGGATATGAACAACTACAATATCCATGACAATACTCTTACCTGGGTATTGAACTAGAATAACACATAGATCTATTATCAAGCCTAGGCATTTGACTCTACTAGAATCAAAAAAGAAAATATCTTTGTATGGGCTGGATATATCTAAATCCAATGTTTCCATGATTTCTTTAGGCATTAAATTGTGAGATGCTCCTAAATCTATTGTAGCATTGTGCAAGATTTGATCATGAATATTCAAGCTAATGTAGAATGGAGGAACACCACTTTGTTCATGTTTGCCATTTACCTCAGGACCAAAGATTAATTCTGGTTGGTCATCCTTTATATTAATAGAGTCTTCTCCTTCATCTATATTGAGTGTTTCAGTGATTTGAGATTTGCAGGAATCATTTTTTATCAATTCTGTTAAAGGAACTGATATTTTCAATTTGGCAATTTCAGTTTGGATATTAAATGGAGCCTGTGTTTTGGCTAACTGAATGACTTCCTCCTTGGAAATTGGAGTTTGTGTAGTCTTTTCCTTCTTATCTTCAGTTGGTAATTGAGTTTCTGTTTGGGTGTCTAATGTTTTACTATTTTCAATTCTTTGATTTGGAATAGTTTGGGAAGTAGTTGAAATCTGAATAGCATTTGAAGCTTCAGTGTCATTTGATCTTTGGATATCTTTTGAGGTTTTAACAACAACTGATTTTTGAATATCAACTGAAGTTTTGACAGCAGTATCTGTAATGTCTACAATTTTTGGACTAGCTGCAATCTTTGGAGTGAAAGTTTTTTGGGTTTCCCTAGAGAGAATTTGCAACACTTTGGTTGTGGGAGCTCCCATTGTTTTCTTGGTTTGACTTCGGATAGTTTTATTAGTAAGGGCTTCTGTGTTTTCCTACTCCTAAGGTTATATTCCGTATGAACTTAATTAATGGCAAATTCATAACCTTGTTTATAATCAAAGGACTCTCCAATTTGTAATTGTAATTTTTGTAACATGCATAATTCCTGTTCTTCTTGGGTAAGCAAAATAGTGTTACCATCATTTATTCCCATTAAGATAATCTGAGTGTCTTGATCTTCTTCATTTTGATGAGAAATTTTAGCATAGTTTTCTTGGAAAGGTGGTCTAATGTGTTGATCAGGTGGCCCTTCTCTAGGTTTACCAGTGTTGGGATTCTTCCTAAAGTTTGTATTTCTTATTTGAAGACCTTGTTGTTGACTATCCCATTGTGGTTTTCTTTCCGTAATTTCTAATCTATCCACTAACTTTTCTAAACTTTTAGCCAAAGTATCTATCTTAACATCTGAAGTGGATGGTTCTTCCTTAATGGTAACTCTTCTCTCATTTCTCATTCTAGCTCTTTTAGCCAACAAGTTAGCTTCTACACTAACTGCATCACTCTGCATCTGTTCTAGAGTTGGAGGGTTTCTTTATCTCAATTGGTAAGACATATTAGTGTCAAAACCATCAGGAAATTTGATTAGTGCCAAGTGTGGTGGAGGTTTGATATTTGCAAGGATTGCATTATAAATATTGTTAAACCTAGTACAATAGTCCTAAATAGATTTATTAGGAGCTCTTCTAATGTTTTCATATTCAGATAATATTTTTAAAGGATTTTTCTTCCTTTCCCATCTACTAATAAATAATATATGGAAAGCAAGTAAATCAGCAATATGACCAGCAGGTAAAGATTTAAACCACTTCTTGACATCTCCTACTAGTGTTTGTGAAAAAATCTCATTTGTACATCTTCTTCATAAATTTCATGTAATTCAAAATAGTCACTCATTTTATTTACATGTTGTTGTGTAGTAAATTGACCAATACCATCAAACTGAAACATTTTTCTCTCGTAGTCTTGGGGCATGGCATGCACTTGAGCTAGTAAGGTCAAAGGAGCATATCTGGCAGCCATGGCTAAGATTCTAGCTTGGCTAGGAGGTAAAGTGGTAGTGTTTGAAGATGAACTTGAAGGGCTTACAGCTAAGCTTGAAGGACTTGAAAATGTAACAGAAGGGCTAGAAGATGAAGTTGAAGTATTGGGAGATGGAAATAAAACTTTGGGTTGAAGAGGAAGCTTGGGGATGAATGATTCTATGGAATGAAGTGTAGTGGAAATAATAGATGAGGTAGTACTAAATAAAGATGAATTTAGAGATTCTGAAGGAATGGTAGAAGGTTTAGGATTAGCAACAATTAAGGCATCTAATTCAACTGACTATTGAAAATTTCGTCTAGGTGTCTTATCAAATTTGAGGTTAAAGCATCAAGTTTGTCAAAAGTGTCTAGAACATTTTGATCTAAATCAGGATGTATGGTATTCTTCTTCGCTCCAATAAATTGAATAAAAGCAGGGTCTATTACAGTATCATGGACTGAAGTTTCAGATTTGGTACGAAACAATGAATGCTCAAATGATAAATCAAATTGTATATCCTCTATATTTGATAACTCTTTAGGAAGTGAAATTGCTTTGGTTAGCTGACTAATGCTTTCTTAACTTTCTACTTTATTGTTTTTTCTTAAGATTTTGTTTGGATTATCAACAATTATAGGAGGGTTTGGATCTGGATGTGCCCTGGTATAGTATGTTCTTTTCGAAGCCAGCATTTTTTATTTTTTTATTTTTTAATGAAACATTCAACAACCCTAAAATGGCCTTAAGGTGCAAAGATGAGATTTAGTATTTCCATTTAAGGTTTATTACACTGAGGACTCGTTTCCCCAATATGGTTGCCACTATGTTATCACTCTAAAATTTCCCTAGGGTTGTCATGTTGTGTTTAAAGAAATGATAGAGGCAACCACAAACCTAGTTTTGAGATTAGAATCTAGCCTTCCTAATGCTCAGAGAGGGCTCTCTCTTTATGATTTAAATTCATGGATTAATTGATCTTAGGCTAGTTACTTAAGCTTGGTTGGTTTTTGATTTGATTTGGTGGTGGAATAACTAATTTATATGTATATATAAGTGACTTTTTACCATTGGGCTATGGAGTCCAAATGTCAAGAAAACATGACTGAATCAAGTTTTAAAAATAGTGTTCACAGGGTAAGGTAGTTGAGTAAACTCAGATCTTTTAGGCTAGATGGTGAAGTGATTTTTCAATCGGGGTCAAGGAGAAGTTAAGGATTCCTCAAACCAGACAATGAAGGAAATGCAAGAGGTCAATCGAAACTAGGTAGAAATGAAGAATTCCCTACACTGGATATGAGAAGAAAACATCAAAATGAATAATTGTTCAAGGCAAAGTGTACTTAAACAAATTCTATAGTAACATTCTAGTTATTTCATTCAAATTGGAAAACATGTATGTATGTCAAATACTTAAGAAAATAACAATTTAACAAATGAAAGATACTTCACTGAAGTGGCCACACACATGCACCCTATAATGCAATTCCTTTATTACTCAGTCCAATCTGCTCACTTGAAAATGTTACAATAAACCCTCAGGTTTTTAGATCAATAATAACTATAGAAATGTTTAGAAATCCACACTCTATACTTCGAATTATGAGTATTTATACAAAAAACTTATTACAAAATATCCTAAATTGTTTTAGGAATTATTCAAGGAAAAAGAAATATCTTCATGTAAGAAGATAGAGATAGATATGTAATTGATGCAAGCTGCCCCTGTTTTATTGTTTTTTGTTTTGATCTTTTGTTGTTTTCTCTCTTTGGTTGTTGCTCTACGCTGGCTATCCTCTTACTCTGCCTTTGATTGATACTCTTTGACTTAGATGATCTACTTTTTTACCTTCACTGCTATGTATTCACTATTTAACTTGTATTTTTATATTAAATAATTTAACTTTTCCCAAGTCTCTGCATCTGGTAATTTAATATTTACCATTCTTCTGTAGCCTTCATTAGTTTCTGTGTATTTTGCAAAAGTGGGCTTGTTTAAAAAAATATGTTTTACCTCATGCTGGAGGTAAAAGAGGTTCTCAAAATTATGATAAAGGACTTTTCCTATAGGAATCCCTTTCATAGAGGAATTGTTGGCTTGTTCCTTTGCCGCTTTTCTAATTTTCTTATCATAGTCTTCACATGGCATCAACTTATCATTAATTACCAATGGATTAGGCAGACCTTTCTGCCTCAAAGCATCAAATTTTACCATAAACCTAGCTATTGCTAGTTCCACTGTTTGGCATTTATCCTCAAGTTGTGTCACCAAGTTCCTCTTGGTGATTACCTTATTTACCTCTAGTATGGTCCCAGTTCTATCAGCTATTCCAAGATCCTACCATTCATACTTGTTCTTTGAGTTGAGGAACTGGATTATTTTTTAGGCTTCTTCTGGCATATTTCCAAGTTCGGCTCTAACCCTTTGAGTTGCCTCACCAGCCTCTTTGACCAAGTCATTCTGCTCAAATATCACTTGTATATAAGGCCAAATATCATTGACTGAGTCAATGATATTGCCCCATAAAAGTTGTTTTTCTTGGGCTAGTGGCTCTTTGAGTGCAAATTCTTTCTCTAACTTTTGTATCCTTTCATTCAATTTGCTTGACTTCCGAGCTTCATTCTTATGCAGGATTTGAGCCAGTTTCCTTTCATTCTCTAGAATTTTTATTTGTTCCTCTTGGTGATTACCTTATTTACCTCTAGTATGGTCCCAGTTCTATCAACTATTCCAATATCCTACAATTCATACTTGTTCTTTGAGTTGAGGAACTGGATTATTTTTTAGGCTTCTTCTGGCATATTTCCAAGTTCGGCTCTAACCCTTTGAGTTGCCTCACCAACCTCTTTGACCAAGTCATTCTGCTCAAATATCACTTGTATAGAAGGCCAAATATCATTGACTGAGTCAATGATATTGCCCCATAAAAGTTGTTTTTCTTGGGCTAGTGGCTCTTTGAGTGCAAATTCTTTCTCTAACTTTTGTATCCTTTCATTCAATTTGCTTGACTTCTGAGCTTCATTCTTATGCAGGATTTGAGCCAGTTTCCTTTCATCCTCTAGAATTTTTATTTGTTCTTTAAGTGTATTTATCTTAGTTGTCTGGATGGACATATCCTCCATGGCTTTGACCAATTTACTTGCTTCATCACTAGCATGAGCTGCTATTGTTATTGAGCCTATTGCTGATGTAATTGTTATTGCAGTTGGAAGTGTTGTAGCTATTGGAGTTGTTGGGGCCAATGAAGCTTCCAAAGTATAAGGAACTGCTATAGTAACTATAGGAATAGCAGTGGCAGTAGCTATTTCAATGCTAGCCTGTTTCTCCTATACTAACTTATCCATATCATTCTCCATTTCTTTTAACTGAGCATTTAACTGAAGAATGAGGTCCATCATCTCATCTTTTTGGCTTTGGCTCTCTAGAACCTCCTTGGTCTGTGGATGTTCAAAAGGAGGCAACAATGTCTTCATTTTTCTTCTTTATGAGATTTTCTGTTGCCTTAATTTCATTTGGATTATCCAATCTCAATAACCAATTATTCTAATGACTTAATTCAGTTATCCTTTGCTTGTGGGGATGGCTTCTCTAGCTTAAATGGTGCTATGATGTTCTCTAGAGAATTTTGAAGTTTTTGTACACTCATAGCCTTGTTGGTCATTGTTGAGTATATCATTTCTCCTGCTTTCTTATGAAATTCAATCTGATCTATGGGATGAACATCCCTGGCCAAAACTTCAAATTCTGTCTTTCTGTAATATGCAGATGACTTAAGCTGTTGTACTGTAAGATGCAAAAAGGTCATTTGCATTTTACCTATTTTAATGTCAAAAGTTGAAAGTAACCTATTCTGATTACTTGGAGTCTGTTTGAAATACTGGGCATAAGTTTCATCTTTCAATGCTTCATTTCTCAACTTGATCTATTTATACTTCTACTTTATGTCTTTTTCCTTATCCATAGGTTTGCTTGATGATGAGACCTCAATGCTAAGCTACTTCTAAATACTTTGAGCTTTAGAGGTGGAAGGCTAATGCGTTTCCTCTGAAACTGCTAGAGTTCTGTTCTCTTTGAGCACTCTACCTGTATCAATGATTTGAAGTGTCTCAACTATCTCAACTAACTCTTCTTGCTCATTCACAGGATTAAGCTTGGGCTTCTTCCTATACATGATTTCAAATTTGTCATGTGTTGTATCTATGTTTGAGCAAGAACCTTCTTCCCTAGTCCTTTTTACATTTCTGTCCTTCAGGGTTGGAGTATGCAGAATGGACCTAGTATCCATCTGTTTCTCCATATCTATCAAGGTGTTTTCCAACCACTCTGACTGGTTGGCATATTTTTCAATGTTTGGCCTAGACTCATGCATGAAAGGGCTCAATTTAAACTTGAGCCTTAGTTTGTTTATGACTCCTAAAGGGTCATACTACCATACGAAACTGCTACTGAACTTCATTTCTTGTAAATATTTTTCCACTCCTTCTCTAGCCTCCCTATTATTAAAGATAAAAGGACCAAGCTGGTTTTTTTATTTTTATTTTAGCTGTGTTTTCTTCCTAGCTAATAGGAAATTCACATCATCTGAGTTTATGATCTGCCTGATATACTCTATTGCAAATATCATCATGGGGAGATATTTGGGTAGCTTATAGGGAGTGAGTTGGCATCCATACACCCTTACTTCAGTTTGGTCCTGGTATAAATACCAGTCCCCTATTCTACTGTTTTTAGACAGCTTTGAAACTTTCATTATCTGCTCAATAATCTTGGGTTGACTACTACTACTTAGCATATTGACAATTGGGTGTACAAAGGAATCAATGAACTCCTTATAGCTAAAAACGATGGAATATTTTTGGATTAAGGGTGTCCAAAAGATAACAGATCTAGGATGGCCCTTGGTGTCCAGCTTTTGGATGTTGACTGGACACCTATCTAATTGGAAATATAAGAACACGTGGAACAATACTAAAGAGTAATTGAATACTCTTTCATTTGGCAATCTGATCAATTGATCATGGATTCTGTCTACTAAGAACTGGGCAAAATTGAAAATTGTACCTGGAGGCTTGCTTGGGCAAAAAATAGAGAGGAAAGCAAGTATAGGCTCATCTACATGCTCATCAGTGGTATATCCTAGAATGCAAGACAGCATGGTCACAATTTGTCTGGCCCTCTCAGAGAAAATGGTGGCAGAGTATGGAGGATTGTCTGTAGGAATATGAACCTGTTCTAGGATGAAAGTTTGAAAAATTTGAGACCTCTTGGGAAGGTCTAGCTTCAAGTAGAGTTCAAGTAGGTTTTCAATGGAAAATAAAGTTTCATTTGGCTTTGGCTGGATCTACAACATTTGGTTTATTGATTCTACAGTGATTGTAACTAAAATCTTTGGCTTGGGATATAAAAGAGTTGGCATATGTGGATGATTTCAGGGAGCTGGTATACCTGTGGGAACAAATTATTTTAGCAAATTAAATTCCCATAACTGAATGCCATCACTATGGTTGAGGAATTTGTCTTTACTCCAGCAATGGAGTTTCAATAGATGGCTGGGGGAAATTGTGTCTTTAATTTGAAAATCTTTGTCAGCCAATGGGAGGTGGTCAATATCCAGGTGAGGGGTTTGCAGGGGTTTTTCATTCAGAATGCTTTGGGAAGCCATAATATTGTTTATTTTACTCAGTTAATTACTATCTGACTTAAGGAGTAAGCTCAGGACTTCTGGAATAGTTCAAAAGGTAAATACAGTCGGCAAAAAATGGTTTTCGAATGCACAGTGGGGTTCTTTTAGTTTGGCAAGTTTTTTAATTAATTCAATTAATTAACCTTTTGTAAACACTGTGTAGAGCTTAAGTAGAGGGCCTTTCTGGTTCTTTCAAGAAGACATGGAAAATAGAGATTTGGTGTGCAACCAAGGTTCTGTGGGAGTAGTAGAGGCTTTCTGAGGCTCCAATTGTCTTTGTGCTACTTTAAATTGGCTTTTGCAGTGTCTTTTGGTGGTAAAGTTGGTTAAAACAGTTGCGCAGGGTTTCTGGGCTTCAAAATTGATTGGCAAAGGTGTTTTGCAACAAAATAAGAGTAAAGGGGTAGAAAGTGAAGCTTTTTGGTTTTTAACCAACAATGGTTAATTTTGGTCACATAATTAACGTGTGAACAGTAGGCAGTTTCATCCTACGTGGGGAGGCGGTATTATGGCTTATCGCACCGCTTTTGAGTGAAGGGTGGTATTTTTTTAGAGCACGCGATATAATGTGGGGCTGCCACGTAGAAAAAAGGTGATCGGGCAAAACTATGAATCTCACGTGCTTTTAGGATGCTAAAGGTTGGATTTGGGAGCACACAATATGGGATGTGGACTGTCAGATCTGGAGGTGGGTGATCGGAGGGCTATCGCATGGCAGACTTGCGAGGGATAAGTTAGGGATTGGTTAGTAGGGCTCGGGGATAAATGGTGCGATGGGTTAAATATATACAAAGGTTTAGTGAGGGTCGGGGAATTATACAGTGCGGGGTTAAATATATAAAGTGGGACTATAGGTTAGAATAATGTAAGCGTTGAGTTAAAAGGGTATCAGGGGGTTTTTTCAATGAGCCCCGATATATTTAGCTTTTTAAACTTAAGATAAGGGGGGTTTAGTGGGTTTACAAGGGAAAATGAGAAATTATAAGGGAAAATGTGAAATGAAGGGGTAGGGATATTTTTACAAGGGGAAATGAAGAGGGAAGGGTCCTTTGGAACCAAGAAAGGGAAAAAAATTAGGGAATGAAAAGTAATGAAGGGGTAATGAAGGGAAATTAATAATTTATATGTGTAAGGGGTTTAATGGAATGAGAGGAAATTAGTGAATGAGTTTTAGTAAATGACATTTCTCTTTGATAATTTGTCCTGCATATGAAACATGGGATCAAGCATGATGAAGGTGCTTTTGAGCTAGCAACCTTGTGCATTCCAAAACCTCTTTCTTTTACTTACCCTTTATTTACCTTAGCATTTTCTTTTCATTTATTGGGTGCATTTGAGCTTGATGACCCTTTATTTATCTTTCTTTGATAAGAAAACTATCTAATTCTAATCTTATAACTTCCAATGGCTCAGATTAAACTGATGAACTCATTATTATTCTCTACCTAACTACTGATCTGCCAAGATTAGACAATTTGGCTAGATTTGTATTCTCTATCTATCAACATGAAATTTAAAGCATGAATGGATCAAGATTAAACTATTTGACCATCACAGATTGTGGCATATTTTGACAAGCTACACATAATCTTATTTTTGCAAGTAAAGTAAAAAGTAGTGACATTTGAATTTACATCACTTTTAGAATCTATTTTTATCTATTTTTGGTGGGGTTCATATTTTATTTTCTTTTTTGATCGTTTTCTTTTAGTCCTTAGATTTTTCTTTTAGGACTTACCGTCTTTTCATTTTATTTATTTATTTATTTTAATATGGGAAAGCATTTTGCAGAAGGCAAAAGTATGTACAATATTACAAGTCTAATCATAGCCGATTCAAAATTATGAATCGTATTATTATAGGACCCTAACACCTCCATTCCATCCACACGAGGAAAATGGAGGTGATTTTTATGAACGTGGACTTGCATAAAGCTTATGATTGCATAGATTAGGCCTTTTTAGAGAAATATGGGTTTCTACACAATAGATTGAATCATGATGCAGGGGATGCGACACATGAACGCCTCCATTCCATCTACATGAGGAAAATGAAGGTGGACCTATAGAAAGCTTATGATTGCATAGATTGGGCCTTTCTCTAACTCATTATGTCTAGGATTGGACTAGAAATGTATAACATAGAATGGATCATGGCTTGCGCAACCTCAATCCAATTTTTTGTTCTTATTAATGGTTATCCCTCAAATTTTTCGATTCTCGGAGGGGTTTACGACAAGGTTTCTCCCTTCCGCCCCTCCTATTTATTCTTTTCATGGTTGGACTCAGTCACAAGATCAAAGAGGCTAGATGCACGGATTTTTTTGTGGATTAAAATTGGGTAGGGGAGCTAAAGTATCACATAGTTGTTTCATAGATTATATACTTAATTTTGGGATGATATCCAGAACACAATGGATTGCAATACACCATATTTTCCATAGATTTGGAGTGGCATCAGGTCTACAGATAAATGAAGGAAAATCCCTTCTTTTATATGCAGGCGGGGATCGAGCATAAATTGAATACATTGCTAGTGTATTTGGTATGGCAATACATCCTATGTGTGAGGGCCTTACTTATTTGGGTTTCAAGATCAAGCCAAACAACTACAAGAATGATGAATGGTTATGGATTGTTGACAAATTTCGTAGGAAACGTCTTGACTGGGCACATAGATGCCTCTCTATGGAAGGGAGGGTCACCCTTATACAGTCTGTTCTAAAAGAGATATAGGTTTATTGGGCTCACTTATATTATCTTCCCGTAGCTGTCATTTCCAAAATTTGCTGCATTATGGCCAATTTCATTTGGGCAAGCATCGGGGACGAACATAAATTTCATCTGATTAAATGGGAGTTGATCATAATTCCAAAACAATTTGGGGGCTAGGGGATATTAGATGTGAAAATATTGGATGGGCACTTATGATTAAGTCATTATGGTGTGATTTTTTCTGTGAGAGTACCTGGTGAGATATCATTTGGGCTAAATATCTTGGTAATAGAGAGGTTAAAGATTGGATCTAGGATGGCCACATCGGAGAAAAATCTAGCTCATATATTTGGATAAGCTTCAACAAAATAAAATAATGGTCCCTCAAACAAATTTGCTGGTATTTTGGCATTGGTATTAGTATTATCATTGGGAGAGACAGCATTCCAGGGGTTGGACCAAATATTGGCCTCTTAGTGGATATCATTGACAGATTACATATTCGGGGGATCTTCTACTTGGCGCAGGTCATAAAATCCTGGAGGTGAAGGTTCCCTATTTGGATAAATGTAGTTGACATATGCATGACAGGTAAACTAGCAGATGATTAGGAGCACTGTATCAGAGTAATTAATAAGGTGGGTTTATGTAGGATAGAGGAAGGCGATCATATAATGTGGGAAGGAATGTTCCACAAGGGTTCCATCATGGTAGAGGATACTTATCAGTTCATGGTATGCAATCAATTAGCACTACAAAACAAGAGCTGGTTCTAGGAATTCTAGAAATTACAAGTCCCTTACAAGATCATCATGTATACTTAGCTCGTCTAGAAAGACAAAACACTGACATGAGAAAAATTAAAAAGGAGAGGCATACATGGACCATGATGGTGTGTCCTATGCAAGGTTTCTTCTGAGACAAATCTACACCTTCTGCTAGAATGCCTGATAGCTACTCATGTGTGGTTTTGGATCTCTAACTACTTAAATTTCCCTCTACATGCTCATCTATTGATTGAACAATGCCTGCTTTGGTGGATTAGGACAAGTTTACAACAACAATCAATTCCTTTTTTTGTATTTTGGGAAATATGGAAAGCCAGGAATGTTGTTATTTTTTATAGTAAACCACTTAACACATTGAAAATTGTCTCCAACATTGTGACATGGATGGATACTTAGGGGAAGAAACATCCTAAGGTGAAAGACATGAGTTACAGGCATATCCCACCCAACATCTCTTTCCCAGCAGACTACTTCAATGGCGTGGCACAAGAAGTTGTGTTTGGTTGTGGAGCATGGATGAGACCAAGCCATGAGAAGAATTACAAGATTTATTGGTCCGGTGGAAACGATACAAACATGAGAGAATACATTTTAGCTTTATGGGGACTTGTGTGGTTTGCAAAACACAAAAATATGACTATTATTCACATATTCAGGGGTTCTAAGGCTGTCACTGATGGTGTGATTGGCACTTCTATCCTTTCCCATCCACACCTTGCAGGCTAGCTAAACCATATAAAACAGTCCTTCCATAACATTTCTTTTCAACACATCCTCAGAGAATGAAATAATGTTGATGATGCTATGTTGAAGAAGGGACTCACTGTGGGGAGCACCATATTTCTCCCATGGAACTGAATTGGTCTTCTTTACTTTTTGATATTTTTGATCTTTTAGCTATTACATTGGATCCAATATGTCCCTAAAAACTATGTGTATTTTGGATATTTCATCATGGGTACATCAATTACTCTACTATGGGGTTTATATATGTTTACAACAGATATACAATCACTTGCTTCTCATGCTTTAAATTGGAATGAATAACCATACTTTCTAGATCTGGGATTTATGGATGTATGAATTTTTTGAATTTGTACTGATAATATATATATTATATATATATATATATAATATATATATATATATATATATATAATAATATATAAATAATATATATATATATATTATATAATAATATAATGATATAAATATAGATTAGATATAATATAAGATATAGATTAGAATAGATAAAACCATGTCTTTTCCCTCTGAAAATAATATCAAACATCAAGATTATGGTTTTACACTACTTTTAATTAAAATAACCAAATTCTATATTTATTTTTTTCTTTTAAACAACATTCATAAATTAAGAGATAATTATTTGTATTTTAAAAGGAGTCAAAAACAAATTTTTAATTTTTTAAGTTATTTTATATAATATTAGCATTTTTTTTCAAACTGTGTTATATATACCACAAGACATTGAATATTTGTTTATGGACCTATCCTCTTTTTATATTTTTAACATATTTTTAAATATACATCAATAATTTTTTTTTTGAAGTTCGACATTGGTGAGGCTACATCATGGTCGTGTCCAAGAATTACACCCAAATACAAAATGGAATTGAACCGATCACATAACATCTAGGAGTGTCCTAACAACGCACCAATCACCACCTATAAAAGATCCTGTGGACAAATACACATCAATATTATTTAACTTTGCATATTGAAATATTTTATTTATCATCCACATTGAACTTTCATTATTATTATTATTATTATTACTATTATTAACAAAAAAAGTACTTTTTTCATTAAGTTTGTACCCGGTTGCAACAAATGCTCGGGCGAGTTACAATACTGTTTTTCTCATGGTCATTTGGGTTGTCAGAGTGCATCTATCTACCCCATCCCAAATTACAACAAAAGCCCCAAACTAAATTAGTACTCTTATTATCTTAGAAGTAAACATTCGATAAAATTGGAACAACATCTAAATACATTTAACTCCATCCAGTACAATTATATAGGATTAGAACCCTTAGTAGGGTGGTTGAGGTCAAAGCCTCGAGGAGGGTCACTTGGAGGGCTCGGTTGTCTATTGAGATGGAAGTGAAAATACATGATAATATTGCACAGGGCCTCCACCTCATCCTCCAATTGATTAATTCTCTTTTGTTGGGCCTCCATTGTTTCTGTTGTGGCTTTATCTGAATCCTATTGTTGATACATTAGAACCTAAAATTCATATATTTTTGCATTCATTTCTTTGTGTGCCTTTTGGTAGTGGTTGCAAATAATTGATGTTGAAGAGTCAGACTCATTGCTGGAATACGTGGAAAAAATATGTCGAGACGCAAGCCTGTTGAAGAAGAAATAGGCCAAAATTGGCTTGGCTAAAAGAACATCACCTCTCTTTCTTACTCATCTGGATTGGTTTTTGTCTAACGCAAATGTATGAGATAGAATATGATACCTAAACAAACCAAGATAAAATTGAAAAACTAAAGCATCCAATTCGAAATCCCAGCTTCTTCTTTGATCTAGACTATGATTCAAAAATTCTAAATAAATAAGGAATGGTGCACTGAAGAAATTGAACTGAAGATGGAATAATTTACCTTTGGATTAGATAAAGCATAGTTCTTCCCTATCCTAATACAATACAACTTGAATTTTATCCCAAGATATGAATTCCAAAGATATAGAGATGCCTTTGGAAACTCAACAGTGAACTTCCAATTTTTCTGATTGCTCACCACCTTGTATGGGAAAGCCTCCTTTCTACTAAGTCTCGGAGAATGGACAAACCATAACCATCTCTACACATTCAAAGATGTGGACTGAAATCCTCCTTGTCGCCATTTTATCCCAATGCTAAAGGAAGACCATATGTGCAGTTGCAGGCTCGCATCACATGGGCCAAAGTCTAAAGACCAGATCACCATCTTCACATTCCTAGAAGAGATGTCTTCCTTGTGCACCATGGTTTCTACATTGCACTAATCTGCCTCAGTTCCCATGGTTTTGACATGTTGGAGATGGTTGAAATGAGTACCAATGATACAATATGAAAGGTGTAGAGAGGCGAAATTAATGCCAATGATTATTGCACATTTTCATGCAAATGAGCCCTAAAAGCTACCACAATTGTCAGGTGCAAGAGGTGTCTTAACATCATTACATATTGTATATTCTCGTTATTGCTAATGATTAAACACAGAGGTATGAGAGAGGGGCAAGGGCATGAATATTGAGGGTAAAAATTACCAAGAGCTAGCTTATATCCATAAGAGGGGAGAGGGCATGTGTTGAGGGAGGAGGAATATATATAGTCTATAAACATTGATTAGGGGATGATAATTTGATCATGCACACAATTGATTTCCATTTTCCTTCTCCCAGGAGGCAAGCTTTGTTGGCCATGAGATCAACATCACTATTGAGGCTCCAAAGGATGTGGAAAGAGGTATAGTTAGAGTCAGAGCCCAGAATGCGTATGGTGTGATGAATAACAGGCTTAGTATTTTATCTGTAGGTGGAGTCTTTAACAGTAGGTGGAGAATAATCAAGAAAGAGTCACCTAGGATAGTTAAATCTTTTATGCCTTTTTTTTTGCTATGATGGCTTAGAACAAGAGTCTTTTGAATCTCTCTTGTTTTCTTGGATTAAGCAAATCATTAAAGGTTGAATCTCCATAGGTGAATGTTACTTGATTGTTGGTTTAAGAAAATTAAACTAGAGCTAGCCTCATTCAATCTGGGGTTGTTTTAACCACAAATTTATAAGTTGCATCAATCATGTTGGACTAGATGGAAGAATTGTAAATAGGACTTTTATTGTTGTACTTCTAATTTTGAATAAGTTGAACAAACTTTGGCATGCTACTTTAAGATAATGAACTATTGCTACAAGAATTTGAAAATGCTGCAATCCATTGTTAATTTCATTAAACCATATAATCTTCATCAAAACTTGAATCCATGGTACAATTTTTTCTATGCAAATGAATGTGCTAAAATCAAGCATGGAAAGAAATCATTGGATTACCGACCATTGATGCATTTCATTAACTAATGCAATATTACTCACCATTGATGAAAATGATTTTCAATGTACCCTAGTACATTTTTCTAGGTACGAATAAAGGAGTTGAAGTCTAGCCCCCAAAAAAATTGTACATATCAGCCTAAACGTTGGCTTTTCTATCAAGCCCCCACAAGAATTTGTCCATTATTATTCCTTCAAGATTAAAGAGAATCTCTCCCTCTCCTTCCACCCCTATTATTATTATTTAAATGTCACATATTAATTTTATTTTAAGAATTGAATGAATTATAGATCTCTTGATATATTGAGAGATCACTTGATATATAAAGTTGATACTTTATTTAATTTTTATATTGAATTTTTTTTTAAATTATAAGAATGATATATCTCTCTAATGCTCAAAAGTGAAAATATAAGACTAATAAAATATGTATATTCATTTTTATTTTTTTATTATAATCGACGGAATTATTTTGTTATTTAGAAAATATTTTACTTTTATTTTAAAATAACAAGTGTCAATTCTAGGTTGAACATGGAAGGAATTACAAATATCCCCATACTCAACTCTAGAATGCACCCTAAGGGCAAGAAGGACCAGTTGTCCAATTTTCAAGTGAAGAATTTATTTTGTTTTCCATCATAGATACATTTTTTCATTTTCCTTTTAATACTATTTATCTATATAATGTTGATATCACATTATGTAATTTAATATTTCATTCAAATATTTTATTTATAGGTGAAGTGAAATATTTCAATTTTTTAAATACTACATGTCAACTTTATTTAAGCATTGAAAAAATTACACATCTTCATACTCACTTATAATACAAACAACAAATTGAGTGAGAACACTCCAAGTGAAATTATTAATTAAAACTT
>APFE030993100.1:86050-131141 GCA_000404065.3 Pinus taeda
TGTTACTTAGTATTCAATATAATTTGACATAGATTTAATATAGGATTTATATTAATCTATATTAGTATTAATATAGTATCATAATTAGTGACATAATCAAATAGTAGGTAGTAATATTAAACGAGTAGGCAATAATATAAGTTTAATATAAGAGATAAATGTTAACACATTAGTATCTAACATAATATTAGTCTCAGTGTAAGCTTAATAATTAGCATTACATATAAGTTAGCATAGTGGGATTAGATTAAAGTAACACTTAGTTTAGGTTAGGATAATTTTAGTTTAGTCTTACGTGTATGGGTAACTGGACCCAACATAATTAATTAGAACCATTATTTTCAATGGAAAGGATCTGATTTGGGGCCTCAACCAGGTGGTTTCCTTTGATATTGACGAGGTCATTTTTTCCCATCAACATTTTTGGCACTAGAAGAAGGGTCTTCCTCTATAAAGTGTATTGTGTGGGTCTTGTATTAGAAAATCTAATTATTTATAAGTGGCTTTTACTAAATTTTTTGTTTGAAATTATGCCTTTGAACCCTCAAATTGAAATACTCCAATAGAAATCAACACTATTTTAAACATTTTATGTGAGTGTGTTGATTTGATTTGACTCAATCAAGTAATACTTATATCATTTTTGTTTTCCGAGGTTGTTTTTCATTCATTGTCTTTTTTAATTTTTTGTAATTTGATTTTTAAAATTTTGGAAACATAACTCTGTCATTTTGTGACTTGGAACCATGACCAAGTAGTGAACTATTGCATTTCTTTTCATTCGGGTTAGTTCAACTTATATTTGTTTACATTCGATCATAATCATCCTTTAATGACTTGTGTCCTAAGGATGATATCGATCTAAACATTCCTATACTCCAGTTTCCCATGAATTGTTTCCAAGGATTTATATTACTGAGAAATATATATAAATATATATGTGTGTGTGTGTGTGTGTGTGTATGTTGTAGTAGTTTATAATCTATTAGTTTATTTCATTATTTTTTAGTGAATTGTTTTATAAATGAATAATCAAAGCATAATTATAGAAATTGTTACAACTATCTTTGTAGTTTACCTCGGTTGAGAAACAACAGTTAGGGGTGTAAGCATGGAGTTGGGTTACAATTTTTAGCAAGAGAGAGTGCCTTTAGGTGGAGAATTTGATGGCTCGATCGAGCCATTTAAATGCTCAATTGAGCCTTTTCTAAGTGCTTGATCAAGCTCCTCGGGTGCTAAAAATGTAGCTCTATCGAGGGTTAAAAGTAAGCCCTTGATTGAAATTTATGGTTCGATCGAGTTATAGTACTCGATTGAGCATTATGGCTCTATCGAGCCTTTTTTTTACTTAAATGCCCCACATGCAGTCTGCACATGACATTTGCACAGACCACAGGAAATTTGATAGCTCGATCGAGTGTTTAGGTAGCTCGACTGAGAGTATTGGAGCTCGATCGAGCAATTGAAGCATGGACCATTCAAATCAATCTTGCCAATGACCCCACCAACGTCCCAGAGGCTTAAACGAACGTAGGTATTTTGTTTTTTTATCTTTCTTATTTTAATTTAATTAAAAAAAAACATACGAAAACCATGAAAACCACAAAAAAGCCCTTCAAAATAACTTAGAAAATCGCAAAATCAACAAAGAAAACCACAAAAAACCATAAAAAAAAAACCCTTCAAAACAACCTAGGAAACACTTTGAAACTACCAAAAAAACTAAAATTTAGGTTTTAATTATTTCTTACTTGTAATGTTTTGTTTATTAAATGCATATTTTCTCATTTTGAATAGTAAAACATGTTTTTCTAATTATTTTAAGTTATAAAGTTTTTCTTAAAGAATTTTGTGAAATAAATTTTCAAATTTTTTTAATTTTTTATTATTTAAAATGAATTTTAAATTTCTAACAAATTTGACCTAAAATATACCCCAAAAAATTCCAAAACAAGAAACAACCAAACTATAACCAATAAATAAATAAATTAAAAGCTTGAGATTGTCATGATGAATATGGTTGTTCATAGTAAACTTCTATTTATAAAATAAGAAATTTTATTTTATTTATTATTTATTAAACAATAAATTGATATGGCCCACGGGCTTTGCATTAACGTGAATAGGTCGCTGTTAAGGCACTCCTTGCGATAGGTCACTGGTTCAAATCCCCCGTGGGTATTTAGGTTAGTCTTAACGTAGAAAAAAAAAACAATAAATGTGATATGATTCTAGTTTTAAAAATAAAATATTAATCTTTAAAGTCAAAAATCAAAAAAGAAATTTATATATAGATATAGACATCATGTCACTATATATAAAAAAATATTTAACATATCTATATATACATGTGTGTGTAATTTAACTATAATATCACATAGCTATATATTATAATTTATAATATAAAATATAACATAAAATACATAGTTTTTATAACTAATCAACATAAATAAAATGATTTAACAACTATAAATATAAATAAATATTGTAGTTACAACATAACTATAAAAATTCATAACATAACTATATAATTATAAATATAATATATATTAACTAAATTATAACTTACTTAATAACATACATAGCCATATAATTAGTACTATAAAAATCTATTATTATACATAACATAGTTTATAAGTATTAACATAATATATAAAGTGTTGTTGTTGTTGTTGTTGAAATGGATGGAATGGAAGTAAATGTAAGTAAACATAACATAACATATTTTAACTATATAATAATAAATAAACTAATATTTAAACTATTAGATATAATATTATATAATATATATATATATATATATATATATTATAATATATAATACAAGATATATATAAGCATTTAAAACTACAACATTTAACATATTATAATTATTTAAAACATATAACTATAACACACGCGTGCGCGCGCACACACACACATATATATCATTTAACATATGACTATATATAATTATATATGTATATATGTAATTTCATGTTTCAACAATGCATCAATAATAGATACATTAAATCCATCATGAAAAGTGCATTTGGTCTAGTGAATAAAAGAATTTAGACTCTATTATAATTTGTACCATATTGTTTCATTGTGTAGTGTGTTGTATAAAGAACATTGTCTTCATGTGCTTACACCTAGTACATGTCATGTGTCAAAGTCAAACCTTAAGAACTTAAAGTTTGTTGGAGTATTAGGTTGACATGAAATTTTATTAGTTTTTTAAATAGGGTTATTTCAATTTTTTACATATATATTAACATATTTATGTGCTATGAATAAAATGCATTATTTAGAAACAGGAAAAAGTGTGAAGGTAGATTTGATCACTCCATTCAATCGTCTTTATATGGAACTCGATACTTTAGTTGATAAATTATCAAAAAATGGACTCTAAAGTTTAGGAATTTAGGCTAGATTATTCTGCCTAAGTTTAGAAATGGTTTTTTTCTCAACATTCTTTTTGAGCCAACATTTTTTCGTAGAATAGTTTATATGTATTATATGTAATATGTCGAGGCATCACATATACACGCCCCAACTCCAGACTATCATAGTGCGATGGGTTTTTTTATACATGGTCAAACTCATGATAGATCACGTAGTGCTCCAAGAGTTCGCATTCACTCATAGATCCTGCGTTGGACACCAATCAAAGTGTCAGAGGAAGTGTTTTTGTATCTGTTGATGATCATGCTACTTATAGTGGACCTTCTTCACATATTTCAAGTACACCTCCTACATTTTTTAATCCTCTTTAAACTTTATGTATTTATGTCTTGAAATTGTCTTTAATTTTTAAATTATCTTCAAATGATGTGTTTGAATTTAATGTATATGTTATTATGATTCTAGTTTATTAAGTATATATGTTAAATTATGTTTATACTTTGCTAACCCTCAGCAGGCCAAATCTAAGGATTAGAGTGCAACATCAATCCCTCCATTAGGTGATGCTACAACTCATATCACATTAGAGGATGTTACGACCCATCATACGTGGATCACAAAAGAGATACGTAACATCCCTAATAATTCACCGACTCGTTGTAGTTTGTATTTGATGTTAGATAAGATCAATAGGTTGATCAAGACATACTAGAGGTTGGGTCCACCGAGCCACCTCCTACAATCCATACAAAGGATTATGAGATATGAGGTTAGAGGCACAGATACTTGGGAGGTGGTGAACATTGATGTTTGTGCGGAATTTTTTGACATCCCTGTGGATCACCTTGCTAACCATAGTGGTCCAATTCCACTAAATTATTTTAGGAATGTTGATGCAACCCCTTTTATGTATGATAGATTCATTGGAGCTAGGGGTTAGTTCCCCCACCATGAGCAGGTTTCCATTTATTCTGCCAAGAATTTATATGCAAATTTCGTGTTACATATGAGCTTGGATTACACTTATGCATGGTCTTATTATGGACTCATCTTGGGACATACCTTTTGTGGGGAATTTTTTGACATCCCTGTGGATCATCTTGCTAAACATAGAGGCCCAATTCCACTAAATTCTTTTAGGAATGTTGATGCAACCCCTTTTATGTATGATAGATTCATTGGAGCTTGGGGTCAGTTCCCCCACCATGAGCAAGTTTCCATTTATTCTGCCAATAATTTATATGCAAATTTTGTGTTACATATGAGCTTCGATTACACTTATGCATGGTCTCATTATTATGGACTCGTCTTGGGACATATCTATGAGCGCGAGGGGGCTCATAGGGACCCTGGGAATGTACCACCACCTCCAATACTAGTGCCACTATTGTATCGTAGCTTCGTATTACCGACATAGCTACAGGAGTTGTCGCAGCTCAGTAGTGAGACTAGGGAGACTATTGCAGACAACACGCAGATGTCTTTGGCTAGTGCATGTGTTGAATTCGATGGAGATATTAGGAGACCACAACCATTTCCTTGTGACTTGCGAGTTCCCCTATATGATGATGCATTTCTCGTGAGTTTACCCATTGACCAACCTTTTTGACATACACATGTATCTATCGTGATGCCATTCATGAAACTTGGAGGCCGCACAACTTGTGTGTCATAGACTAGGTACATATATATACAAAACTTTTGACTCTTATTGTCAAATTATGCATAATTGTTTATATTAATTTTTAGTTCATATTAGATTTAATTTATATTAATAAGTTAATGATAACATGTAGACACAACCCAACTACATGGATGAGCTTATCATGTCATCTAAGGGGGCAGTCGATTAGCTAGGCCACCCTCAACCAAAGCATGTTTTGATCCAAGTGGATATTGGTGACCACCTACCTATTCCATCTAGACCTCTAGTCTATTTCATTAGTTTCCTTGTTTATAGTAGTATTTACTATTTTTAACAGTTTTTAAAGTCCTAAACTTCCAGAGCAGTTTTGACCCCTTAAACAATGTTTTCTCAAGGTTCACAACAAACTCATAGCTGCAAGCAAGGGCATGTGGAAAATCCTGTAGTACTCAGAGAGATATTTTCAACGAGGTATCGTACACACCAAACAAAAATAATATTACTGAGTTATGACCCTCGGAAGTTGGCCCACAATTCTTGGCGTTCCATCTCCTAGGGTTAGATTTTTGTTGTTTATGGTTTTCCCTTGTTGTTCAATAATAAAAAGGCCCTTGAGCCTCATTGTAACACAGTTCAGAGGCATGTAACCAACACATCTATTCTCAAAGATAAACTACCATTGCTTGAGCTAGTTTATTTCCATTTTTGTATGTAAGCATATTTCAGTTCTTTGATATTAATGAAATGAAGTTTTATTTCTGTTGCATCTAGGTGTTTATGCATATATCTGTATTTTGTTGCATTCCTACATAACTATAGATCAATGGTATTAGAGCAGTCTCCTCTTTCTCTCTTTTTCTTTGTAAATGTCCCCAATAATCTCAACATATAAGGAGTTAGTGCTCCAACTAGTTGAACATTTGCAAGACCAGCCTCGCAAACCTTAGCAGCCTCCCATGGTGGAAGAAAGGAAAGACGAGGGCGCATGAGATCCTTTCAAAATATTTCTTGAGGAAGCCCTCGAACCACAAAGGGATGCAATGATGGATAACTTTGCTGAGATCCTTCGGTGACTATCCATATGTGATGCATCTTCATCCAGCAGCCACTCTGGAGGTGCCACTCCTTTTAAGGTACAAGTTAACTTTGGAATTCTCATATTTGAATCCCAGATAGATGCAAAAGTCATAGATAGATGGTTAAATCTGTTGGAAAGATATTTTTCAGTTCATGACTTTTCCAATCAAGAAAAGATTACTATTGCACTCCTTAAAGCCACCCCACATGTCAAGGAATGGTGGGAAACCTATGGTGCAAAAAAGGACGAGAGAGAGTCCTCACTGTTTTCAACCACACCCACTTGGAATTCTTTCTGAGACGCCGTCAAGGAACAATATTACCCTGTTGGGATCTATGAAGATAAATACATAAAGTGGAACACATTGCAGAATGGAAGGGATGAAGATGTGTTAGAGTTCACAAATGTTTTCAATACCCTTCGCACAAAGCTAGTTATCAAGGATTATGAGTGGCATTTGGTACTCAAGTACCATGACTGTCTACACAAGTACATCTAGGACGAGATGGATTTTTTGGACACCTCCTCAATTGGCACCGCCTATCGATACACTGTCAAGATCGAGCGGAAATTTAAACAGAAGAAGCAAGACTTTGGATCTATGAATCCAAAGTAAAGGAAAGGTGCTCGCAAACCACAGAACAAAGGACAAATCCAAGGTGGGGCAACCTAGGAAAACCTACCAAAGATGCAAGGAAAGAACAACACTATGAAGACAAAGAAGGACACAGGGAAATGGTGTGAGTTCCATAAGAGTACCACTCACAACACAAGTGACTGTTGAGCTAAGCAGTAACTGGTGGACGAGCTAAAGGCCTCCGAATCAAATGCATGTTCCAAATATGAGTAAGAAACCAAAAAGGGCAGGGAGAAGAATATTACCGATGTGAATCCTAGTGCCACCATTGCCACCACCATGATCGATATGGATGAGACCGAAGATCCAGAGGAGGGGGAGTGGTGCTTCAACTCACAGTTGTGGGTGAGAGGTTCTCCTTTGCAGTTCATTGTTGAAAACAGGAACCAAAAGAAAATCATTTTACCATAGGTTATGAAGTGGTTGGGCCTACCGACCACACCACACCGCAGTCATACATAATCGAGTGGATTCACCAAGGATGAGATCTCTGCGTCAACCAACAGTGTCGTCATCCCTACAGCATCAAGCCCTTCACAAATGAGATATTGTGTAATGTTCCTCCTCTTGAATTTTGTGATGTATTATTAGGCCAACCATACTTGTGGAAGTGACATGCTATGTATGAATCTAGGCCTTACACTATTATTATTACTTTAGGAAATAAGCTCTACAGGATACTAGAGGTAGCACCACATACTTCCATTTCTTTGATCACATTGAAGCAATGCAGTAAGATCATTTCCCAAACTGACAAATTTATTTTCCTTATGATCTGCCCTCAAGGCAAGAAGAATATTGTGGCCACTACCTCTAGATAGGGCTCCTTTGCACGAAAGCAGCAGATGGACAAGGTTGTGGAGGACTAGAGGGACATCTTCACCTCACCTAGAGGGGTACTTCTATAATGTCAAGTCAAGCACTCCATCGTTCTAACCTCGGGCGCATCGTTACCCAATGGACCAATCTATCGATGATCTATTCTCGAGAACGATGAAATCAGGAGGCATATTCAAGAGTTGTTATAGAAAAGCCACATTAGGCCACGTTTATTAGCCTATGAGACCTTGATTATGTCGGTATAGAAGAAGAACGGGACTGGGACACTTTGTATTGACTATCGGGTGTTAACTTTGTATTGACTATCAGATGTTAAACAAGATCATTATCTAGAATAGGTATCCAATCCCACATATTGATCACCTTCTGGACTAGCTCAAGGGGGCTAAATATTTCAGCAAGACTAACTTGAAGTCTGGTTATCACCAGGTATAGATTGAACCCTCTGATGTGTGGAAGAATTCCTTCAAACCCAAGGAGGGCCTTTTAGAATGGTTGGTCATGCCTTCTGGTTGAAGAATCCCCCCACAACCTTCATGAGAATGATCAAGACATTCATGAGGCTCATGACCAACATCTTGCAACCCTTCACCAACTCACTCGTGGTGGTGTATTTGGATGACATTTTGATCTTCAGCCAAAGTTGGTAAGAGCACCTCCACCATATTAGATAGGTCCTTCAAACCGTGTGGCAAGACAAGTTGTGCCAATTTGGAGAAATGAACTTTTGGTATGACCGAGTTTCAATATCTCAGGTAGATCATTCATGATTTGGGTGTGCATGTGGACCCAACTAAGATACAATTCATTCAGGATTGGCCATCCTAAATCACTCTAACAGAGCTCCACAATGTTTTGGGTCTTTCCAACTTCTACCATGGGTTCATGTTAGGGTTCTCTTATATCACTTGGCCTTTAAGTGAACTCAAGAATGGAGGAGAAAAAGAAAATTTATTTTGGTTTGAATCCCTCATCATCCGCTAAGTTTCATCCTTGGTTCAAATCCATCAATGCACCATAACCAAATAACCTGCATACTAGATCTCACAATTCATCAAATATTCGATACTTGCGCACTTGGCCTAATGACCTTCTCCTCCTTTTATAGTTTTAGGCCTTTCTCAATACCATGGACCACAACCACTTAGGACCAATACCTTGGACCAAATACCTAGGGTCAATACCTTGGACTAGATACCTTGGACCAATACCATGGATTAAAATACCATGGACCCAATACCACATACCAAAATCTTAGTTTTGCAAGGTATACACTCTTTTCCTTATGTAAAAGTGTGTGTGTACGTTATACGCTCCTTTTGTTCTGTTAACCTGCGTATACCTCTCTTTCTTCATTCTTTGTAGCCTAAGCTATAATTCTTTACTATTTTCATGTTGTACTGTGATCTTTCATTTGAGTGAGTTGCCTTCTGAACTAATTCCTTGAAACTGCCCTGCATTTCATTATATTTGTAAACACCACTGTCATGCATTCTGTCACATCTGATATCTCTTCTCTAGATTCATATAGTTACCATATACAAGTGAGTTGTTCTGCTACATGTGGGTTTCCATCAAGTACAACACATGCATCATAATGCCAACAATCTCCCCCTTTGGACTTGATGGCAACAACAACACCAAGTCACTCTCCCCCTTTGACATCAAGGGCAAAGGGTCATGCTCCCCCTGAGTACATGCTGAATTCTCTGATATGCTGAAGTGTACTCATTGAGCTCCCATCATTGAGTCCATGCTCCCCCTGAGCACAAGAAAAGTCTGCAAAATGATTTTCTAAAAGAATAACATGACTCTATACATACATCACTAATGACCTTCCTATCACAAATGACTCATACATACATCCATCTCCCAACCAAGTGGGGATATACCAAATGTTTATATATGACAAAAACAAGAAATATTACATCATCCTTTGACATCAAGGGCAAAGGGTCATGCTCCCCCTGAGTACATGCTGAATTCTCTAATATGCTGAAGTGTACTCATTGAGCTCCCATCATTGAGTCCATGCTCCCCCTGAGCACAAGAAAAGTCTGCAAAATGATTTTCTAAAAGAATAACATGACTCTATACATACATCACCAATGACCTTCCTATCACAAATGACTCATACATACATCCATCTCCCAACCAAGTGGGGATATACCAAATGTTTATATATGACAAAAGCAAGAAATATTACATCATCCATCCCATGCATAGTGGGGTTACAAATTAGGTCTTTTCATGACCTGATATACATGACATTTATAAAAAGGACAACCGATCTAAACAAGACCATGATAGTTATTAGAAACTATCATACACCATATATGATCTGCACCATCAGCAACATTAGGATCAACAATCTGTGTATTTCCATAATCAAAAGAGTCACGTAAATCAAAACAATTATGTGGATCTGTACCAAGATCTTCTAAGATAATGCAAACAATGCATTATTAGAAGCATATGCTCCCCCTGAACCTGTGCCAGATGTTTACTGTCAGATTTGATTATTGCATATATATGTAAGAAATATCAAGGCATCATCATCAATCAGATATACATCAAGTTATCAACAACTTATGAGGACCAACATATTTCCACATGTTATCAGCAAATTGTAACCATCATCAAACAGAGCAGATAATTTACATAACCATATCAGACCCCTTTTTCCTGAGTCTAGCCCACTGCTTTTCCTCAAACCAACATATACGCGACCGTTCCCACAGAAACCCGCATATGTACACAACTATGCTTCATGAAACTTGCGTATAACAACCTTTCTCCAAAAAAAAAAAAAGATTTAATAGCAAGATGATGCAGCAACTACTCCCATATTTTGTCTAGATATTCAAATGTCTCTCTGGGCAGTGGTTTAGTGAATATATAAGCAACCTGTTTTTTGGAGGGAACATACTCCAATTTGACCTTTCATTCAAGCACTTGTTCTCATAGAAAATGATATTCGATGGGTATGTGCTTGGTCTTGGAGTGCATGACTGGATTCTTTGAAATACTAATGGCACTTGTATTATCACATAGAATGGAGATGGGTGGAGTACATGTGATCTGAATGTCTTCAAGGTTTTTATCATCCAAAGCAGTTGTGTGTAGCAAGATGCAGCAGACACATATTCTGCTTCAGTTGTAGATAATGCAATTTAACTTTGTTTCTTGCTGAACCAAGACACTAACCTGGAACCCATAAATAATGCACCACCACTAGTGCTTTTTTTGTCATCAAAACTTCCTACCCAATCTACATCTGTATATGCATGAAGAGTAAGATCTGTATCTCTAGGATACCATAAACCAAAGTTATGTGTTCCTTGTAGATATTTGAAAATCCTTGCGACTGCCTAAAGGTGTGATTCCTTTGGATTTGCTTGGAATCTTCCAACTATTCCTACTGCATGCATGATGTTAGGTCGGGTACCTGTTAGATAAAGCAGACTTCCAATCATGGATTTGTAAGTTGGTTAATGTACTACTGTTGATTCATCATTTGAGATAAGACTGCATCCTGTTACCATTGGGGTACATACTGGTTTAGAATCTTCCATGCTGTATATTTCAAGATCTGTTTGAGATATTTAGTTTGTGAAAGAAAAATACCATCTTTATTTTGTTTAACTTGTAGACCAAGAAAATAGGTAAGCTACCAAGCAAGGACATTTCAAATTCTTACTGCATTACTAAAGAAAAATTCTGACTCATGGATTCTTCATTGCTACTAAAAATGATATCATCAACATAAAAAACAATTATTAGCAATTTATCAGTGTCAATCTTTGTATATAGATTTCTATCTACTGACCCCTTTGAAAAACCCTGTTGGTGGAGATATTTGTCAAGACGGTAATACCATGCCTTTAGAGCCTGTTTTAAACGATAGAGAGCCTTTCTGAGTCTGCATACAAGTTTTGCATCATTTCCAAGAATGAATCCTTCTGGTTGTTTAATATAGACTTCTTCTTCTAAGTCTCCATTAAGAAAGGCAAATTTTACATCCATTTGGTATACTTTGAATTTCTGAAAACAAAGAAAGAGAAAAAAACATTCTTATGGCTTCAAGTCTAGCAACAAGTGCAAAAGTTTCTTCAAAATCTATACCTTCTTGTTGAGCATATCCTTTACAAACAAGTTTGGCCTTGTTTCTAATAACTTCTCCATTTTCATTCTGCTTGTTTTTGAATATCCATTTAGTTCCTATGATATTCTTATCATGAGGTCTATGAACTAATTCCCAAGTATTATTCTTTTCAATTTGCTCAAGTTCTTCATTCATGGCCTTGACCCAACATTCATCTTTGCATGCTTCATTTATATTTTGAGGTTCGGTGGAAGATAATAATGTTAGATAGCTTGAGGCTTCTGTAATAGTTCTTCTTGTTTGCACACCTGCCCCTTCTCCCCTAAAATTTGAGTTTCTAGATGATTTTTTTGAACATACCTAGACGGAGTCTTTTCTTCTACCGTTATCTCTTCTTATGGTGCTTCATTGGTTTCTTCTTCAGAATTAATGTGATTTGATGTGGGAAAATGATCCTCATCTTCTTCATTGTCATAATCTTCGGTTTTTATCTGTTTTGGATTTTTGCATGCTTCATAAACCACAACATTAATACTTTCAATAATTTTCCCAAGTCTTTTATTATAACATTTATATCCTTTACTTCGGGAAGAGTAGCCAAGGAGAATACCTTCATCTGCTCTGGGTTCAAACTTACCAAGTTTTTCATCAATCCTTTTGATGTAACATTTGCTTCCAAAAACTTTGAAGTATTTTACAGTAGGAGTCTCACCATACGAAAGTTCATGTGGAGTTTGAGTGTTGTTTACCCGAACATTTGCTTGGTTGAGAATAGTGACAATAGTGAATGCAGATTCACCCCAGAAGGTTGCAGGAGCTCCAAATTCATCTAGCATAGCTCAAGCCATTTGTTGAACAGTTTGTCTGTTCATTCTTTCTACCATTCCATTTTACTAAGGAGTCCTTGTGGTGGAGAACTACCTTTTGATTCCATGTTATTCACAAAAGTCAAAGAACTCATGCAAGGTAAATTCCCCTCCTCAATCAAATCTGAGGCATTTGATTTTGCGATCTGATTCATTTTCAACGGAAGCTATGAAGGCTTTGAATTTTTCAAATGCTTCATCTTTATGCTTTAGGAGACCTATCCAACACATTATGGAAAAAACATCAATGAACAATATAAAGTATTCTTCTCTACGAGGTGACTTTTTCCTTGATGGTCCACATAAATCAGTATGAACAAGTTGAAGAGGCTTACTAGCTGACCCTTCTTTTTCAATGAAGTCAGATCCGGTTTTCTTACCGAATTGACATGATTTGCATATTGTATTATCAAGAATGCTGATATCAGGAAGATCATGAACAACCTGGAATCTGCAAGCTTTTCTTATTTGAGAAAAGCTTAGATGCCCCAATCTTCTGTGCCATAGCCATTTTTCATCATTTTTGCTTAGATAGCACTATTGTTGTCCTCCCTTGAGTATGTATAAGTTGTTTGGAGTTCTTGTACCTTTGATCACGGTTTCTCTTGTATCAAGCTCATGAAAAACACATCCGTTTGATCGAAATACCACTTCATTTCCTTGATCATGCATTTGATTGACACTCAATAGGTTATGCTTTAGACCATCAACATACATAACATTCCCAGCTTTAACCTTTTCTTTCAAGAAAACAGAGCCTTTACCTTTTATGACAACAGGAGTGTCGTTTCCAAATGAGACATTCTTTTCCTTTTCTAGGGAATTATATGAGTGAAGTTTTTATTTGTCACCTGTCATGTGTTTTGAGCATCCACTGTCGATGTACCACTGATTTCCTTGTCCTTCTGCATACAAGGCTATACCACATGTTTCTATTTGTGGTTCTTTCTTTCTCCATATTTTGGGATTTAATGGAGTTTGCTCCTTTTGAGATATTTTCTGAAATTTACTCTTGCATTCAAATTCTTCATGGCCAAAGTTGTTACAGATTGAGCATTCTATCTCATTTTCAAGAAGAGAAAAGTTATTGTAGGAAATTTTCTTAATCCCTGTCACATTAACTTGATTTTGTGCTTCTCTAGTCAAGATGGTTTCGTAAGCAACACATCTAGAATATACATGAGCAAAAACACATAATGATAGTTCATTTCACACCTTAAGATCCTGATCCATCATTAGACCTAATCCCTCATCATCCGCTAAGGTTCATCCTTAGTTCAGATCCAGCAATGCACCATAACCCAATAACCTGCATACCATATCTCACACTTCATCAGATATTCAATACTTGCACACCTGGCCTAATGATCTTCTCCTCCTTTTATAGTTTTCGGCCTTTCTCAATACCATGGACCACAACCACTTAGGACCAATACCTTGGACCAAATACCTAGGGTCAATACCTTGGACCAGATACCTTGGACCAATACCATGGACCCAATATCACAGACCAAAAGTTTAGTTTTCCAAGGTATACATGATTTTCCTTCTGTGAAAGTGCGTGTGTATGTTATACACTTGTTTGTTCTGTTAACTTGCATGTATATGCAGCTTGGTCAAGGTGAACCTGCGTATACCTCTCTTTCTTCATTCTTTGTAATCTGAGCTGTAATTATTTGTTGTTGTCATGCTGTACTGTGATCTTTCATCTAAGTGAGTTGCCTTCTGAACTGATTTCTTGAAACTTCCCTGCATTTCATTACATCTGTATACACCACTATCATGCATTCTGTCACATCTGATATCTCTTTTGTAGATTCATCTAGTTACCATATACAAGTGAGTTTCTCTACTACAAGTGGGTTGCCATCAAGTATAACACATGCATCATAATTCCAACAAAAATCACGTTGACAATGGAAGCATTACATTCGGAGGAAGGAAACGGTAATCCACACAGACCACCAACCCCTACAGTTCATACAAACAAAGGAGAAGATGCAAAATGATCACCATCAGAAATGGTCCACATACCTACAACAGTTCCATTTGAACATTAAGTAAAAGAAGGGAGACACCATCAATGTTGCATACTGCCTCAGCCGACCTTCGGTCATGGTGCTAACCACTATTCTTGACTCTTGTGGGAACGATACTTCAGGGTGGCAATGTCTTTACAAGAGCAATACAGAATTCAACAACAAATACCAAAAGCTCATAGAAGGAAAGAAAGTTCCAAATTTTCACCTCCAAAATGCACTGTTATGCCACCTGGGACACCTCTGTTTTCTTTCAAGTGAGCATGCCAATATGATTTAGGAGGTGCACTATAGTCAGGTCATTGGATATTTTGGGGTAGAGAAAATAGTGGTAGTGCTGGAGAAGTATTTTTATTTCTCGAACCTTTGACGTGATGTTGGGAAGTACATCCTATCCTACACTATCTGCATGATTACCAAATCAAAAATCAAGAATCTAGGTGTATATACTCCTATACCTACTCCTATTCGACCTTGGGAATCCATCTCCATGGATTACATGTCGGGCCTTTCTTCTACTAAGCATGGCAATTATTGCATTTTCGTGGTCATCAACAAATTCTCTAAGATGGCCATAATGATGACCTAAAAGAAGATTATTACAACATTATTTGAATTGTATCATTATATTTTTCTTTTGTACATGTCGATGCATTTGGAGTGGAAAAAGTGGAGGAATCAGCTCAAGGGATTGTTTTTACCGACGGTACCCAGTTTGGATAAAAGGGGTCTGAAACCTTCTGAGAGCATTTTGAGGAATCGAATGATGTTTTTTGGGGGTAAAACTTTTCCACTTTATTACAACACCTTTTCATGCTATTCTACACACAAATACCTTTCCCACGGCGTAAGAAGTGGGTCAACTGGAGTCTATATGCAAAAGTTATGCCACTCAGAATTTGACCTTCCTATTTTCACAAATATAGTTCAGGAGGATGGCACATCAGCCCCCATTATTTATGGAAAAAGGGATAGCCATGTGTTTATGATGTAAAATAATCTAGAATATTCTATATTGTAACTTTAGTTAGGATTTGATGTAATCAAAATTAACCACTAGTAGGCTATCAGGTTGTGTTATAACCAGAGCACTAGGAGGAAGAGGCATTCCATTCTTTTAAGATAATTTTTTTCCATAGCTAACCAAAGATAACCAAGAGAGGTAGGAGGTAGAGCACACAAATAGGATCTGTGCACTGTAGCATCCCCTGGACCACAACCATCACTTCTTTGTACCTGCAGCCATATTTCCAAACAGAGAAAGAAAGCAAAGAAACCTCACCTTCCAGCTAGGATTTCTCCCTAAAGGGTTTCCTAGAGAGTATATCTTGTGTCTTATTTGTGTGTGAGATTATTTTGTCATTATGTACTTTATATATAGTTTTCATTCACATCCATTCACTAATTAAGTAAAATCTATAGATTTAGAAATAAAATAAAACTGGAATAGTGTAAAAATATGATATTTTAATGTATTATTATTAGATCTATTGTGATAAACTCTCTAGTGGAATATCCACGGAAATTTATAGATCATAGAAGAAGCCACTACTAAGCTCTTCTTTGAATGAGTGTGGGTACACTTTTATATCCCACTATCCATTATCTCAGACTGGGACAACAGGTTCCTAAGTACATTTTGGTCAAGTCTCTGGTCGATGTTGGATACAAAGCTCACTAAGTCCATGACTTTCCACCCCCAAAATGATGGCCATTAAGAAGTCGTCAACATGATGATTGTACTCATTGTGTGCATGTACAACTCAAGGCATCCACGCATATAGGATGAAAGCCTCCCTTATGTCTAACACAGCTACAACAAAGCTCTCCATAGCTCAACTGGCCACAACCCCTTTCGAGTGGGATTGGGAATCCAACCACTATGTCCCATTGATATGGACATACCACTTGCAGCTACTCAGGTAGACTCAACTTATGTCTAGTTTGAAGCTTGCATGGCTAACAACTGCATTGAGCTCATTCAGCACGTCTGCTAGTATCACGTGCCACATAAATTCCAGGTAGGCAAAAAAAATTGGCTACATTTCCAGAAGGAACTACTTGCTGGGCCCCACCTCAAGTTTCACTCACTCTTATGTGGGCCATAAATAATCACCAATGTTGTAGGGGATAATTCCTTCAAGCCCAACATTCCACCCTTCCTTGGCCTGCTCCCAGTATTCAATGTGGACCACCTTCGAACATACTTTCCACCATTACTGGACACATCCAACATTGTAGAACAACTCACACCAACGAAGTTAAACCCAAGTGACATGGAACATGCCACAACTAATCGAATCATGGACATGTAGATCAAAAACACTCACCAACAGAGGATCTAGCTATATCGAGTTGTCAAAGTGGGCTAACTCCTTCACTAGAGTAAGTGGTTCACTAGGGACCAGGTTCAACAGAAATTCCCTCACCTCATGGAGGCTTTACATGCAATGGGTACCATTGCTTCCTAATGGGGGAGGACTGATCCTGGTGGATATTGGTGGCCACCCGCATATTCCACCTAGACCTCCAGTTGATTTCATCAGTATACTTGTTTATAATAGAATTTACTATTTTTAGCATTTTTTTAGGTCCTGAACTTCCAGAGTAGTTTTGACCCCATAAATGGCATTTTTTTGAGGTCAATAGTAGGCTCATAGCCTTAGGTAAGGGCATGCCGTAAACCCTGTAGTAGTCAGAGATATATTCCAACAAGGTATCGTATATGCCAAACAAAGATAATATGACCAAGTTATGACCCCAGGAAGTTGGCTACCCAATTAACCCCAATGAGGCCCACAAACTCTTAGCGTTCAATCTATTGGGTTAGGGTTTTGGTTGTTTAGGGTTTTCCCTTGTTTTAATAAAAAGGCCCTTGAGCCTCATTGTAACAAAATTCAAAGGCATGTAGCCACCACATCTCTTCTTAGTGATAAGCTACCATTTCCTGAGCTAGTTTATTTCCATTTATGCATGTAAGCATATATCAGTTCTTCGATATTAATGAAATGAAGTTTTATTTCTGCTACAAATCTATGTTTATGTGTATATCAGTATTTTTTTGCATTTCCACATAAGTTTGGATCATGTTTCCATGGATTCTCCTCTACCTCCACCTCCACCTCCACTTCATATGTTCACTAATGTGGAGGAGAGTCACCATATACAACCACATGGACCAATAGTTGAGGTAAACTTTTTTATTCCTAAAATTTCAAAATTTTCTTTTTGTAAGTTACACATTTATGCTAATTAATTTGTAGACTAATTACAATTTTCCCTTGCCATTATGTACACAGGCCCATATGCAAAGTGTCATTGATGCCACTATTATGTGGAGACATGAGTGAGATGGTGGGTTTAGATGCACTAATGATGCATGTCCATTGATGAAGGCCCTACACCAAACCCAGATTCATCATACCCCCATCCTATCTAACTTGCATTTGGACTCAACTGAGGTTAGTAGATTCATGTATATGTAATTAAAAGTGTGGTTCAAAATCATGTATTTCCATATTTTTTATTTTGTAGAAATAATGATCTAATTCGTTTGAACTTGAATGTGTTATATTGTAATACCAACTTATGGACACTTACTTTGCATGACATAACTCACATAGGAGTTCTGGTGGTACTTAGAGTCGATAGTTTGTATATTTTCAGGCTCATTTCATAGGACATATTCACATGTGATACACACTTTATATATTTTCATACATGGATAGTTTATGGATGTACATCATGGAAATTATTTTAATTTATGGATGCTTATTATTACAGTTTATGGATGTTAATGTGATACAAACTTTATATGTTTTCATACTTGGACAGTTTACAAATGTACATCATGGACATTTATTTAATTTATGGTTGCTTATTGTTTTAGTTTATGGATGTTCATGTGATATTTGTAATTTGTATATATTTTCATATGGATAGTTTATTGATACATGTATTCATTATTTCAGTGTATGGTTTTGTATTAATCTTGTTTATGGATGCTCATTAATTTTTGAAGTTTATGGATCTGTTAAAATTATTTCGCTAATTTAAAAAAAAAAGAACCATATACTATAACTTTTATTAGTAAAATATAGCAATTTTTATTTCCAGTTCATAGACTAAGAAAATAATTACAATCTTAAGTTATGATGCAAGTCACTTTGACACTTAAAATGAACTAAAATATATAATGTATCAATTTAATATTGAACATGAAAGTAATTATAAGCATGCTTCATATTGTCTTGTAGAAAGTATCTTTTAGTGCAATCAACATGTATGTTATTACAATTAAATTTAAATTTAAATTAATTTGAATTATAAAGTCAGTAATTAAATATATATATATTATATATATATATATGAAAAATTTTGTGACCCACCTATATACCATTGCATGGACAACTTTTTTAAGCATTTCAATCAATTTCTTATCTTAAGGTTCAATTAAAAAACACAAATAGGATTGAAATAAGTTTTATTCAATTTTAAAAAATGTCATGTAAACATCAAATAGGTTTTATTTAGCATTGTTTCTTTTGAAATTATCTGCAAGAGCTTAGTCATAACATGACATAAGTCAATCATATTGAAATTTAATATATAGGTCAAGAAACAATATATGACAACATTTTTATAATCTTATAGAATATTATTAACTTTCCTAAATTTACAAGTAGTTATCCAAGCATTTCAATCAATTCCTTATGATTGAAATAAGTTTTATTCAATTTTTAAAAACTCAAATATGATTGAAATAAGTTATATTCAATTTTAAACGATGTGGAGATCTAAAAGTTAGAAATACAAGCCTTATTTGATTTTATTTTGTTTGAGGTTTTCTACAAAAGGTTATTCATAATGCACGTCGTCAATAATTTTTTTGTGCTTACATTGAAATCAATGCAACATTTTAAACTAATTACCTTGAAATTAATGTACAGCATATATCTAGTTACATCAAATCAGAAATCAACATCTACATTAAAATCACAGCATCTAATGAAAACAATAAAATAGGATTAGAAATCAACATCTACATTGAAATCAATGCATCTAATGTTGGAAGTAGTCAAATAGGAATAAAAATCAACATCTATACTGAAATCAATGCATGTAATGTTGCAAGCAGTCAAATAGGATTAGAAATGAACATCTACATTGAAATCAATGCATTTAGTGCTAGCAATACATCTACATTGAAATAAATTCATCTAATGCAAGCTCAATCAAACAATATTAGAAATTAATATCTTTAATGAAATAAATGAATATAATCCAAGCAATGAAATAGAATTAGAAATCAACATCTACACAAAAATCAATGCATCTAATGCAAAAAATCAAATAGGATTACAAATTAGCATTTGTACACTAAAGTCAACATATCTAGTGCAAGCAATTTTATTCCCTTTTTCTCCCCACTCCATCTATATCCTCCCATGGGGGTTTCACTCAGTGAACCTCTCACATATCACGTATGTTCATGGCATATTAAACAATACCCTTAATTTGACTACATATTGGAAAATACCTCTAAAAGTCACATTATTTAACCCCCTACCAATATAAACCCAATACACCTTTCCAATTTAAAAAACCCCTACTTTCACTAGATACTGTAGGTATCCATTTTTTAATTAACAATTTTTATACCCTTTTATATTTTCCATTAAATTTGAGCTCCATTTTTTATACCTTCCAATATAAAAACCCTTTACCCCCTATATATCTCCCAATATATTATGTCATTTTTTGCTCAATAAAGATCCCCCAATATGATTGCACGTGATATGGTATTTCTTCCCAGTGAAGCCCCCGTGTATCCTCCCTCCATCTTTCCTTCTTTGTCTCTCTATCTCACCCCCCCAAACATACATGCTCTCTCTCTTCATATTTATATATATCTCCCTCCCTCCCTCTATCTCTCTCTTCTTTCCTCTCTTCCCCTTCCATCTATATCTCTATCTCCCTTTGTATCTCTTTCTTAATCTATTTATATCACCTCACAAACATACACATTGTTTCTCCATACCTATCTACATCTCCCTCCCTTTCCTTCTCCATCTCCCTCTCTCTCTTCCCCTTCTCTCGCTCTATCTCTCCTTCAATCTCTCTTCCCTTCTACTCTCTTCCCTTCTACTCTCTTCCCACCCTCTCTCTCCACCTTTCTCTCTCTATATGTATATCTTATTACCTCTCTCTCTCTCCCCCTCCAACTCCATCTCTCTCCCTCTCAAGTAATCTCTATCTTTCTTTCTCCCACATCCCTCTATCTCTCCCCCTCATCTCTCTCTCTCTCTCTCTCTCTCTCTCTCTCTCTCTCTCTTCATCCTCCAACTATGTTGATGTAATACCCCTCTGTTTCTGTGTAATATTTTTTCTTTTTGAAATTCAACTATTTTTAGAGCTGATGGCTAGGAAACCATGATGGTTTTGGATTTAAAATGAACAATAAAGTATGATGATGTAATAAATGAATTTTATTAATGAAAAAAAGGATATCTAGAAATTACTTGGGAAAGAAACACTTGATTTAAGATATCCTTGCCAAGATATGGAAACCAGTATTGGTGAATAAGATCAAGACAATATTCCCTTAAATAACCCCTAAAAATCCATAGGAGTTGATTAATAAGATTTAATATGATGAGAGAGAAAATATATTAAATCACTCAGTTGTAGAAAAAAATTGTGTAAGGGTGAATAAAGCATCGTGGGAGAGAAAATTGCTCACAGGAATAAGACGGCATTTTTTTTTTTTTTTTTTGGTAATGTAACAAAAGTCAAATATAACCCTAGTAACTAGGGTGGGATCCCTAGCAAGAACAAGAACTCTGCCTGAAGCCCTGGGTCTTTGGAGAAGGGCACAAAACATAAGAAATTGGTTCGTGGACTTACCATTTCAAGGATTTTACCAAGAAATTATTCAATATAAAACTTAAATACCTATATTAGGGGTGTGTACCTATAAACCCGACAAGCGAGCAATGTTAAATGTTTCCCCATCGAAATATTCCTTCCTGCATATTGATCATGAGCCAAATTCAAAACACGCAGACGTGAAGTCATTTGCAGAAATTATGTTAAGCTATGATTGAGCCCTTTAGGGTGTGGTAGCAAGGGTAGGGTCTATATGTATGAAGAGAAAAACGTATAAGTGTCCGAACCTGAACTTGTAGTGTCAACATTCTTGGACAAAACACCTAAACAAAGGCAGGGTATAACATTAATGCATATTAAACCCATAGAAGTAAGTTAATAATGATATCGTTGCAAGAAACAAAGACATATCCTCTTACCCATGGCAGATAGAAACGATAAGGCAAGTCGAAGGTGACCATGACAACCTAGAGATATACCACCTACTAACAACCCCATTTTCATCTTGTTGACATACAAAATCTTGACATCATGGAGAAGAACCCAGAAATTACTACTAAGACATATGTTGGCCTTAGGGTTAGCGTATTGAAGGATGATTCAACTTACGTCGTTGGATGTGAAACACCCCATCTTAGGCCTAGAAGATGATTAGTACCATAGGTCATGTGAATATCACATGGGAAGGGAATATGTGGCTTATGATCATTGAAGCACCGAAACCAAAGTTGCCATACAGACCTTTCCCATTAAACCCTCAGGTGAGCGGAGAAAAACGCAAGTGTTGATGTATGGAAGAGAGTTCGCTTGAGGAAGAACTATAATTAAAGAAAGTAATAGCTCATGCGCACACAATGACCCCCAAGGTATGCGATTATGTCTAGGCACCAAGGTAAAAGAATTACTATATATATAATAGGTAAATTCTCATACACCTATCCAAGATATCATCGTGAACCCCAAGACCAAAGGTTTTACCTTTTGAATGTTAATAGCTTCATCCAACAAAATTGAGGTCGGAGGCAATGTCAAATAACAAAAAAACCATCATAAATATGAATCAACCACCTTAATAATAATGAGTACATTTTAAACAAAAGTGTAGCTCCTATTGAAATATAATCGGTATCAACTATGGAAATGTAAGGTTAAATCACCAAGTATAACGGTAGGCAAAACTTTGATGTTTGTATAAGTTAATAATAGAAACGATAAAAAATAAAAATAAAAATTGTTTGTATAGATGGAGGTATGTGATAGATGGTATCAGAGTCTCAATTTCAACATTGGGCTTCGAAGGGACCATCATATTAAAATAAAATATGGGTAGTTGTGTAAACATGAAATATTGATAACATGTTGTATTGTTTATAAGGTACGTGAGTGATGTAGGCCACAACAGAGTGATAGATAATTCCCCACCAACCATTACAGTTGGTGAAGAATTATATGTTGAGTTGGGGAATCAAAGTACCCCAAAAACCTCTCAATTTATGGATGTTATCAGAAACCTGCAAGAGTTGGATCTTCTCAGGAGTAATAATGAATGCATGTTAAAATGTAGTGAAGAGCAAGAAAGAATGATAAGGGAAATGACGAAAAAGCCTAGTCATAAAAGGCTTGAACATGAGGTGCAAAAAGAAACAAATGTTGAGATAGAATCAGAGAAGTCTCAAAGAGGAGGTGATTCTGATAGGACTTACTCAAAAGTACAGAACAAAAAAAGGAGGATTGAACTGCGAGGGGAATTTCGAAATCTAAAACCCCCTACTTTTGATGGAGAAAAGGAGGAGGATGCGGAGGCTTGGCTCCTCAACATGACTAAGTATTTTCAATTCTATGAGTATGATAATAATCTGAAGGCCACATTGGCATTTTATCAGCTGCAAGGAAGAACTAGTCTCTGGTGGGAAGAGGCCAAAAGTGTGCATACTTTGGAGGAAAAAAATAGTTTCCCAGGAGGAATTCCAAAAACAGTTTAAAGATCGATATTTGAATGAAATATACTACAATGATTGTGAAAAGAGGTTTCATGAGTTAAGGTTGGGACAATTAACATTGTACGAATTTGTGGCAAAATGTACCAATTTTATGTGGTGTGTATGTAACAATTTTCTACGGTATGTCCCTTATATAAAAGAGGAGAAAGCCAAGGTACAGTGATTTTTGAACTTCTTACCAGCCCCTTACAGATAAATAACCGATTTCAATAATCATAATACAATGGATGAGGCAGTAAGAAAAGCAAGGTTGTGCTACCAATAGTTTAAGAATAGGGTTGAGGGTTTTAAAAATTGGCAAAATAAAGACATAAATAATATTGTCATAAGTAAAAAAAATAGAAACCCTCTTATCATAATAATTCTGGGAAGGACCATGAGTGAAAGAAATTCAGCAAAGGGAAATTTAAATCAGACGACACAGTCTCACACTAGGTCGAATCCCATGGAACTAAACAACAAAAATGACAGTGGGGTCAAGAAAAGAGAATCGTTGAGGTGTTGGGTTTGTTTTGAACCACACTTACTAAGGTTCTATCCACATAATCTATGGTCTATTCAAAATATTCAAGTGTTCCACGAAGCAACAACTGTGAATGGTGTTGCGAGAAATATTCCCAGGATCAGTGCTACACTAGAGGACAAACAAGTTGAGCAACAATCTACCATGATTGAGATTGAAGTTACCATTTTAAACCAATGTGTTTCTTTTTTAATTGATCCAAGGGATATTTTAAGTTACTTTAGTCCCCAAATTATGGAAAAATGTAAATTAAAACCTGAAAAATTCAAGAATGCATGGTTGGTATAGTTAGCAACTGGTACCAAAAGAAAGGTAGCCAGTCAATAAGACAGTGTCTCGTTAACATCAATGGTTATCCCAAAAAAGTAAATTTAAACATTCTTCTTTTAGGGTCCTATGATGTGTTAATAGCCATGGACTAGTTGGAAAACAAAGGAGCAATTATAAATTGTTTAGAGAAGACATTAAGTTGTATAAGTCAAGATGGGAAAACCCATGTGATTAGAGGTTCACCAAAGGAAATGTTAGTTAGACAAATATCAACCTTGCAATTGAAAATGAGTGCAATAAAAGGATGCTAGATATACATGGTGCAGGTGGAAACAAATAAAGAACAAACAAAAAAGGAAAACTTAGAGACCTTACCAGTGATCAGTGAAATTCCAAGATGTTTTCCTAGAGGAAATCCCAGGTTTTCCTCCCCATAGAGGCATAGATTTCACCATCGATCTAGTACTAGATGCCACCCCAGTGTATAGAGCTCCTTATTGAATGAGTGCACCACAATTAATAGAACTAAAGGTGTGGTTCCAAGAACTGTTAGATAAGGGTTACATTAGACCCAGTGTCTCTGTAATAGCCCTGGTGAAAATTTCATGTAATAAAAGTTAATAAAGGAAAAAAAGACCATGGTTAGGGACATGTATTCCTAGCTAAATGTTGGACAAAGATATCCTAGTGGGAATCAATGGAGGTCTCTAGCTAAGGAAAATGGGCAAAGGCTAAGGAAAAGGAACTAAAAGGAAAAGAGGCATTTTTGGCATATTTATTTATGAAAGTAAAGGAAATTAGAAGAAATGTAAGGTGAAAGGTCACAGGTTGCATGTGAGGAGGAAGTTGAAGGAAAATAATGGAAAATGAAGAAATTAGAAGCCTCATTAATAAAAAGGCTTCTAAGGATCATTTGGCATGCTCTTGGCTCAAGCTTAGTCAATGTTAGGCTCTTGGTCAATTCAAGTTTGGATCTCTCTCATTATTCTCTCTCTCTCACACTCTTGGTCACTTGGAGTTTTCTTGGAGCACTCTAAATTTGGATCAAGGAAGGAAAGGCAAGCAAAGGGAAAGGAATGAAATCAAGGATTAAGGAAGGAAAGTAGGATCATGTAGCTTCAGTAGGAATACTTGCAAGTAGCCTTTTGCATGTGTGATTTACTAGCTAGTTTGGACATGCACGACTTTTCATGTTCGTGTATAGTTCTCTCGCTATGATGGCATGGCTTTTTCAGGTTATGATAGTGGTTTTCAACCTAGCCTTGCCTTTCTCTGGATGTCATGCTGTTGGGGTGTTTATTTTCGTTTTTGAACTTTGGTTTATCAGATGGATTTCAGAATCTGGGGAAGAGGTGGTCCCAAGTTTCATTCCCAAAGGCCTAGGAATCCCTTGGACGCTTTTGACAGGATACACGTAAAGCCTAAGGGAGAAGCCTAGTGATCCAAGTCTTGATTGTAGTAAAGATTGAGAGACTGGTCTCAGTTTAGGGCCTAGCAATCTGAGATTGGATTGCGTTAAAGCCTAAGAGACAAGGAGACAAAAAATTCCTTAAGGATAACGATGGATTCTAGATGTCATTCCAAGTTTGATTCAATTTTGATTGGAGCACCGGGTTTGGTGTGTTCACTGTTTGGTGAGGGTGGACACGGTTTAACCTCTGGATTACCTTGGCTATTCTTAGATTGGTTGTTCTATGAGATCCCACATTCATGCTTGGAATATGGTATAGGGGTGACTGATTGAAAGAAAGATTTGGTTCATCCATCTCTAGGGTCGGGTGGTACGTGGAAGTCTCGAACCTAGTCGGATTTGCCTATGATTAATAAAAGCTAAGTCCTCTTACTTTTGCACTTGTTTATAGGTGGATTTAATGGATGTCATATCTCAGAAATTTATATTGTTTATGCTAGTTATAAGCATGGTTATATGATTGGTTCATGGCATGCTTATTTCATGTATTTACTTATAATTGTTAAATGGATGGATGCGAGACCTAATTGATGTTATAACAGTTCAATGGAGAAGGTGGTGATCCTTCTGGTTATGTTTAATAAGTTCTTTCAGTCATTCACACTCTATCTTGTATCCTAGACGTGTAGGTTGCATTGATGCCAAGTGTTTGACAAAATGTTAGTCTCAGTTGGGGATGCTCAGGCCTAGTCCTGATTTTGATTTTTGATTTGTTTATCTTTTCATCATGCCTTTGATGGATCCTAGAGGTTGTAACAAGTTCTAGGCAAAGGTCGGGATTATAGGCTAAAAAAGTGGCTCAAATCCTAAGGACACTGACACAGGTCTAATGAAAAGAGTCGAGGGATGTTGGCACATAGGCCTATGAGAGTGACTTTGGATTTTGGAAACTCTCTTGCCTATAACATGAGAATGACCAGGGGTTAAAAGGATTAAAACATCAGTGAGACTGAGGGACAAGATGTCTGAGTGGCTAACATGTCTCCTAAGGATGTTGTTGCTAATGTGGATGGGTTTGTTTGATATGTTTCATCAATTCTATTTCCTTAAGGTCACAAAGGATGTTGAATCCCTAATAGTGACCTCTGTCATTGCATGTTTACCTCGGCTGGTGGGTTAATTGGCTAGACCTAGGAGGAGAGGGTGTCATAGATTGTTATCAGAGCGTGGTTGTACTCTCCTTGGGTTAAGGTGCTTGGTCATGCATGCATGTGAGTTTCATTCCATGTGCTTGTTGCATTACATCATGTTGATCATGGTTGTAGTGAACTTGATGTGAGTTTGTGGAATGCATCGTTAGGAGTATATGGCTGGTTACATGATAATATGCATCTTGATTACATCCTTGTATGTTAGGTTGAATTCTTGTATATTTGATTACATGTATCAGTCTTGTAGGTTGGTTACAAGAATTGATCGCTTATGCATAACTACATGCGTTCATGTGTGTGTTTAGTTGATTAGGAATTTATTATGCATGTTGATGGTTGCATGTGGAAATGTGTACAATGGATTAATGGTTGTTATCATACATGAGGTCATGGTTTGTGAAGTTGACATGGTAATGCATTCATGATTGGATTCTAGCTAGAATGATGTGAATATGGTTTTGTACTCATGTTTTATATGTCTATATGCAGTTGTCATGTAGGTATGGTCTTGGTTATAATTATGCATGAATAGTAGGTCAAACATAACTTATGAAGTCATGGTATTTAATCTAGGTCATCAGGGTGATATTGGTATGTTATGATCTTAATTTGTTGGCTGAGATAGAAAAGGAGATGTAAATCATCTTAATGAGGTTGCAACATTGGACTTTGGGGTAAGATCAGATCATTATACATGCATTGTATGTTGGGCATGTAGGTATATGTAGGTTAAGGATTGTCATATGCATTATAGTTATGTGTATGCCTTTCATTCTATTGATGTTATGGTTACATTCATGATGGATGTTAGTTGATTAGTGTAGATATATGCACATGAGTCAGATAGTCAAGAATGATAGTAACATGTAGTTGTATGCATTGGTATTGTTGTTTTATATTAGATAAATTAATGATTATGTTGTATGTTGTTGATGAAGTATATTATAGTTTAACTTGTTGTTGTTAAATGATAGTTAGCTTGATGGTTAGGTTTATCAAATTTATATCTTGATGTTATATGTATCATGCTAAATTGGATTGGCCTATGCAGATGTTAGGGTTACGAAAATTCAAGTATGAGTCGACATCTCATGTCACATTGTGTGGTACTAATCTAGAACGATCGTACATATGTGATTTCTATGCATAAATGATAATTGTTTATGAGTTAGGATGTAAACATGTTACTTAGTGATTGTTATGGATAACATCATCTTACTTGTGTTTGAGTTGATATGTTGTGAAATTATATCATACTAATCTGGATTGATTGTGTAGACAAGATAGCCTCCTCTGAGATAAAGTAAGGTATGATCTTGCTTATGTCGCGTATTTGGTGCTTGACAGTTTGATTATGTTGTCTAGTTGATTTATTTAACATGGTATGTTGTAAAGTTGGTTGAATGTTTGATGAATTCCATAATATGAGTAGGTGTTCAAATAATATTATTTAAGATGATTGTACTAACACATATGTGTTGAGACAATTGATGTGTACTTGAGTGTAGTAGATAGTTGTAGCATTATGTCCAGTAACTATGAGTTGACTACGGATTATGAGATGATTGTTAGTCTTGGTAAGAGTTGATTTCAAATTAGATATGATTGTCTTAACGATTGGAACATGTGGTTGACATGTGTGAGCAATTGCAGGGTAACATGCTTGGTTTTAGCATGACAAGGTAACAATCGATGTGTTTTTATAGCTAACAGTTGGATGATGTGATAATGCATAATAAGAATCAATTGCAACAAAGTATAAATGTAAAAGAAAGGAATTGGACGAGAATTACTTTGGCTATGTTCGGAAAACCTAATTCCAAATGAATGAGTGCTTTTCATGAAGGAAGTCTTCTTAACCTTAATATTTTCTGACATTATGTGGATATGTGCTAGATTCATGAACATGTACTTGATAGGTATATTAGCTATCTCTAGCTACAGGTGGATCTGCCAAAGGAATTGGATTCCCTTGAGAGATGGTGAGGATGTGTTCGTTTACAAGGAAACGTGCTTGGCATAACAAGGTAAGGTAACCAGTGTATTTTTATGTTTAATTATGCAGTGGCAGTTATGTGTTTATGGTAGTATGATGTAGGGAGTTGCATGGCATGAGAGGTTGCCATGAAATCTTGAAGAAGGCTCAGATTTAGCTTTCCTTGGGAACCATGGGGATTGAGTCATGGTGTCTATTTTTAGTCTTGTTATTTTGGTATTTTGCGATTGTTGCACTTGATGTGTGATTTTTAGTGTGTCTAGTGCATAGCTATGCCACTTTATTGAGGTGCCGCGTTGTTATTGGTTTTCATGGTTTTCTTCTTGGTTGTTTCTTGGTATTGCCTTTTATGTTTTGAGTCTTGGGAATTGGTTGGGAAAGAGGAAAGTTGATGGAGCTCAGGGACAGATGTGTGGTAACCAACAAATGATGTAAGACCCAAATGAAGCTCGATGCATGAGTAATCACAACGGAAGGTAAGACTATGATAGTTGATTGGACTGGTTGGGTCCATGGTGGTAAATGGATGGTGGAAGTACAAGCATGAGAATGGTAACCATGGAAGGAAAATTAAATGGCCCTGAGGTGTTGGATGGTTTGAATAAGTTCGGAACATTGGTTCTCAATTTTGTGCACAAATGAGGAAGTTCTATTAACCTAGACCTTATGTTATTTGGTAATTATGTTATGATCATGATTATGCTGATGTTTATATAGGTATACATGTATGTATGTATGTTGTTGTCTGACAAGATGATGATTGTTTCATGCTAATGATTATATATTTACGTATGTATCTATGTCACAATCTGACAGGGTGGTCAGGGGTCATTCTTATGGAGGAATGATTTTTTATATAAGTGAATGGCATGAAGAGATTCCTAGTTCATGAAGAATCATGTGCGGAGATTAGCCTGACAAATATACAAGGCCAAATCATATGGTTATGATTTGATATTATGTGATTATATTATATCTATGTTATGGACAGATTATACCAAGGCATACAACAACAAAATGAAAGTAGTGTGGTCTGCAACATGCTGGGACAAGCATGGATAAGACACTGGAAGCAAGGTTGCTTGGTAAAGAAAATGTGGTTTTGGATGTGGTACTATTTTCGTGCACATGTTGCATATGTGATGTTATGTGCATGTAGTGTTGTGCAGATATTGCATATGTGGTGATGTGTATATATGATGCTATGTACATGTTGGATATGCAGTGTTATGTACAGGTGGTGTTGCATGCATGTTGTACATGTGGCGCTATGTACATAGGGTGTTGTGTGCATGATTGTAGAAGTGGTGTTGTGTGCATGTCGTGTTGTTTACATGAGGTACAAGTGGTGATGTGTGCAGACAGTGTTGTGTATATGTCGTGCATGTGGCGTTGTGTACATATGGTGTCGCGTACATGTCATGTGTGTGGTACAGTGGTGCAGCGTACATGTGGCATTGTGTACATGTTATGTAGGTGGTGCATGTACATGTGATGTTTTGAACATGTTGTGGAGATGGTTGCAGTGTACAGGTGGTACATATAGTACTAGTGTAGATGCATGTATTACATGGTGTTGTATGTGTGTGATGCACATTGTGTATGTGCACATAGTTGAGGAGAAGGCACTTGGTGTTTGTCTGGTGTGGAAACCGATCTAGAGTGTGTATGGAATAATGACAAAGGTAGAAGCTAAGGATTGATAAAAGGATAACTATCAGGATTTTATTTCAATTTATTATGCATGTGCTTTATGACTATGGTATATGATGATTATATGTGATCTATGATTCTGGTTTATGATGATTACATGTGATTTATGATGTTGATCTATGATGGTTGTGGTTTGAGCTAACCAGATGTGATATGTTTATACATGATGTTTTGATCAAACGGTTAGCTTGACTTGTTGTGATAGGAAGCGAACAAACTTGCACATCTACCTTGTTGACAATGAGGTATGATGTGAATTTATTTCAATTTATTTGAATGTAATGGAAATTATGTGCTTGGGATAGAAATGCACGAGCATGCCTAGTTGGGTGGTTAAAATCGACTGCAAGAATTGGAAGCAATAGCAAAAGAAATCGAAGCATGTCGTAGTATGATGGTAGAGTATTTCAGGAGCAGGGCCATGTGGGACACTGGTACACAATAGTGTCCATTGATATCCATGAGCATGTTATGATCGGTATGATAGTTGAGGCAGGTATATGCCTTGGTTGTTTGATCTTCCGATGTGGGGAAGCCTTGCCAAGGGATGGATCATCCAGGATAGGGGATGCCAAGGAACTTGGAAGGTGAGTAACCACATGGAAGGAGGTGACTGGATTTACTGAGGGACTATGTAGCAGAGAAGGGAAGGTCACAAATATATTGGTTTTGTTCATTAGCATTTCTAGATGGAATCAAATGCATATTTGGAGTGCGCCCTAGAACAATGAGCCGGTAATTATTCTCTTAGAGGACAAGTGGTGCAGGATTATAGTGCCAGACATTAGATGAAGTTTGACAGTGGAAGTGGATTATGGACTTCCTAGGAAGGAGGTGAATCTCGGTATTAATTTGAGGGTGGAGGTGTGAGCCTCTGGACTCCCTTGTTGATAGATATGGGCATCATATCCTTTTATTTGTTGGTTTAGAAAATGTGCATATGTGTATATGTGGTTATTGTAAATATCATAATGAGTTGTGCTATAAATCTCCAATATGAAGTATGGTTATTATATTGTCATGTTGTCATGATGTTTTTCTTTTGAGCAAGTCTTTCATTATAAATAACGTTATGAGCTAAGTTATAAAGATCCATAGTTAGTATGTTTCCTTTTCAGCAGTTCTTGCTGAGGTCTTGGTGTGGTTTAACACCGAGGACGGTGTTCCCCAACCGGGGGGGTTGTAATAGCCTTGGTGAAAATTTCATGTAATAAAAGTTAATAAAGGAAAAAAAATACCACGATAAAAGACACCTATTCCATGCTAAATGTTGGGCAAAGATATCCTAGTGAGAATGATTCATTGGAGGTGTGTTTTGGCTAAGGAAAATTGGAAAAGGCTAAGGTAAAGGCATTAAAAGGTAAAAGGGCATTTTTGGCACATTTATTTATGAAAATAAAGGAAATTAGGAGAAAATTAAGGTGAAATGCAACAGGTTGGATGTGAGGAAGAAATTGAAGGAAAATAATGGAAAATTAATAAATTAGAGGCCTCATTAATAAAAGGGCTTCTTAGGATCAATTGGTAGGATCTCGGCACATGCTTAGCCAGTGTTAGGCTTTTTGTCAGTTCAAGTTTGGAGCTCTCTCAATATTTTCTCTCTCTCTCTCATATTCTTGGTCACTTAGAGTTTTCTTGGAGCACTCTGGCTTTGGATCAAGGAAGGAAAAACAAGCAAAGATAAAGGAAGGAAAGCAATATCAAGCAGCTTCAACAAGAATACTTGCAGGTACCCTTTTGCATGTGTGACTTCCTAGCTGGTTTGGACATGCATGGCATTGCATGTTGGTGTATGGTTTTATTGCTATCAGTGGGATGGTTTTTTGGGGTTATGACAGTGGTTTTTAGCCTAGCCTTGCCTTTTTCTAGATTCCATGGTGTTGGTATGTTTATTTTGGTTTTGAGAGTTGATTTTCCAGATGGATTTTGGAATCCGGGGTGGAGGTGGTATCAAGTTTCATTCCCAAAGGCCTAGGAATCCCTTGACCGGTTTTGGTGGTATACACGGTAAAGCCTAACGGAGAAGTCTCAGTTTAGGGCCTAGTGATCCAAGTTTGGATTGCGTTAAAGCCTCAAAGATGAGTCTTCTTTTATGGCCTAGCGATCTAGGATTGGATTGCAATAAAGCCTAAGAGACAAGGAGACAAAAAATTCCTCAAGGATAGTGATGGATTATAGATGGCCTTCCAAGTTCAGTTCGATTATGATTGGAGCACTGGGATTGGTGTGATCACGGTTTGGTGAGGGTGGAGGTGGTTTAGCCTCTGGATTCCCTTGGTTGTGCTTGGATTGGTTGTTCTATGAGATCCCACATTCATTCTTGGAATATAGAATGGGGTGAATGGTTGAAAGAAATATTTGGTTTAGCCATGTCTACAGTCGAGTGGTATGTGGAAGTCCTGAACCTAGTCAGATTTCCCTATGATTGATAAAAGCTAAGTCCTCTTATGTTTGCACTTGTTTATATGTGGATTTAATGGTTGTCATATCTCTAATATTTATATGGTTTTATGTTGGTTATAAGCATGGTTATGTGACTAGTTCATGGCATGATTATTTCATGTATTTACTTTTAATTGTTAAATGGATCGATGCAAGACCTAATTGATGTTATAACAGTTCAATGGAGAAGGTGGTGATCCTTCTAATTATGTTTAATAAGTTCTTTCAGTGATTCATGCTCTATCTTGTATCCTAAACCTGTAGGTTGCATTGATGTCAAGTGTTTAAAAGAATCACAATCCCAGTTGGGGATGCTTAGGCCTAGTCCTGAGGTTGATTTTTTATTTGTTTATCTTGTCATTATGTCTTTGATAGATTATTGAGGTTGTAACAAGTTCTAGGCAAAGGTAGAGATTCTGGGCTAGAAATGTGGCTCAAATCTTGAGCAAACTGGCACAAGTATGTTGAAAAGAGTCTAGGGACGCTGGCACATAGGCCTGTGAGAGTGACATTGGGTTCTGGATGCTGTCATGCCTATAGAATGAGAGTGACCATCGGTTAAAAGGCTTAAAACATCAATGGGACTCAGAGATGGGATGTATGAATGGCTGACATGTCTCCTGAGGACGTTTCTGATGGTGTGGATGAGTTTGTTTGATATGTTTCGTCAATCTCGTTTCCTTAAGTTCACCAAGGAGGTTGAATCCCTTATAGTGACATCTCTCGTCACATGTTTACCATGGATGGTTTTTTTCTTGGGCATACCTGGGAGGAGGGGTTGTTACAGTCTCACCTTGGGGGGGGGGTTGCACTATTCGTCAAGAAAAAGGATAACACATTTAGAGTTTGCATTGATTATCACCAATTGAATAAGCTAACTGTCAAAAATAAAAACTCGCTACCCCATATTGATGATATATTTGATCAAGTGAGGGGAGAAACTATATTTTCAAAGATTGATTTAAGAATCAGCTATCATCAATTGTGGATAAAATATGCATATATTCACAAGACAAATTTTAGAACCATATGTGGTCACTACGAGTTCGTAGTGTTCTCTTTGGCCTTACTAACGCACCAACAACTTTTATGTTTTTAATGAACAGTGTACTTAATAAGTATCTTGATAAATTTGTACTAGTGTTTATAGATTATATCTTAGTGTATTCCAAGAATGAAGACGAGCACAGAGAACATCTAAATTTGATACTACAAACTTTAAGAGAACATCAGTTGTATGCAAAACTTAGTAAATGTGAGTTTTATATAGACATAATACATTATTTGGGTTACATCATTTCAAAAGAGGGATTGCCTATTGATCCTAAGAAGGTTAGAGCTATATTAAATTAACCCATACCTAAGGATGTGTCAGTCGTCCGCTCCTTTGTGGGAATCACTAGATATTATCGATTATTTATAGAATATTTCTCTAAATTGGCTTACCCTATCACCTATTTATAGAAAAAGGGAACAAGTTTTGAGTGGATAGTCAAATGTCAAGAAATTTTTGACAAACTGAAACAATTTCTTACAGAAGCTCCTATACTAAAAATTGCAGGCCCAAACAAGGAATCTATTATTTTCATTGATGCTTGTTTGGAAGGCCTTGAGCGAGTTTTTTTTAAGAAGAATTTTCTAGTAGCCTATGAGTCTAGGAAACTGAAACCACACAAAAAGAATTATGTTGTATATGATTTTGAGTTGCCTGTAGTAATATATGCCTTAAATATGTGGAGACACTACCTCTTAGGAAAAAAATTACTATGGTAGCAAATCATATCAATTTGAAATACTTTTTCAGCCAACCAGATTTAAATGCTAGACATGAAAGTTGGATGACTTTCCTCGGTGAGCTTGAATTTGATATTAAACACATAAAAGGAAAAGAGAATAAAATAGAAGATGCCTTAAGTAGGTGTGCACATTCTCTAATTGGAATGTTTGTTAGCAGTATTAGTACATACTTTTTAGAACATATTAAAAATGAAAACAACAAGATCATAGATACCTAGAAATTCAACAAAAATTGCAGAAAACGAGAATTCTAGGTTATGCTGAAATTTTTGAAAAATTACTAACTTATAGAATTAGATTATATGTTCCCAACGTAAGTACTTTAAAACAAATGATAATGGATGAATATCACAAGAAACCAAAATAATTATTTCCTTAATTTTGTTATCATCTTTTGATATCCATGATGGAAACAGGTTAAAAACTCAAAACAACAAGATCATAGATACCTAGAAATTCAATAGGAATTGCAGAAAACGAGAATTCTAGGTTATGCTAAAAATTTTGAAAATTTTCTAACTTATAGAAATATATTGTATGTTCCCAACATGAGTACTTAAAAACATATGATACTAGATGAATATCACAAGGAACTATATATAGGCCATCCTGGATATCAAAAGATGATAACAACATTAAGGAAAGAATTATTTTGGTGAGACATGGAAAGGTAGCTGGCAGAATACTTAGAAAATGTATAGAATGTCCACAGGTACAGGTGGAACACCAATACCCTTCTAGATTGTTGAACCTGTTGCCCCATTCCTGAATGGAAGTGGGAAGTAATTTCATTAGATTTTATTATAGGACTACCAAGGAAAAAATGACAACATGACTCCATCATGGTGGTGGTGGAGACTTTGAGTAAAGCAACAAATTTTATACTGGTGAAGTCTACTTATGGAACAACATAGATTGCCAATATTTTCAGGAAGGAAATTTTCAACTACATGGAGTACCGAAGTTGGTAGTGTCAAACAAAGATGTTAAATTTACCTCCAAGTTTTATAAATCTCTATTTGGGGGCATGGGAACTCAATTAAATTTTAGCACTGCACATCACCCTCATATGGATGGACAAACAGAAAGGACCAAATAGATCTTGGAGGATATGCTGCGAATGTATGTCATGGATAGGCCTACTAAATGGGAGGATTTTTTGAATTTAGCAAAATTTGGATATAACAATAACTACCAAAATTCAATAAATATGAGTCCTTTTATAGCTTTGTATGGCAGAAAATGTCATACGTCTCTCAGTTGGAGTCAACTGGAGGATAGATAGAAATGAGGACAGGGTGATTTGCAAGAAATGGAACAGGTAATACAAAATATTAGACGAAACATAAAAACTGCACAAGACATGCATAAAGGTTATGCGTAAAAGAAAAGAAGCCAAAAAAAATTTAAGATTGGAGACCAAGTTTACTCAAGAGTAAAACCGAGGAAAAGTACCTTACTAACTAGGGTTTGTGAAAAATTGGCACCATGATTCTGTGCACCTTCCGAAATATTGGACATAATTGGTCCAATGGCATATCAACTAGATTTACCCATCCATATTAAAGTGCACAACGTTTTTCATGTATCTTTATTACAAAAATATTTCCATGATAATTCTCATGTAATTGATTGGAATTTGATACGTGTGGAAACCAAATGATATTTCCTTCCAAAGGCACTTCACATCTTAGATCAGAAAAATGCCTTGCTCTGGAGTTGAGTCATCACTCAAGTTAAGGTGTAGTGGAGGCACTTTACACCTAAGGAGGCAACTTGGGAGTGAGAGGATACAATGTAGGAAACTTATCCAACATTTTTTAGGAATGAAGCAAAGGAACAATATATACCAAGTACGGTGTAATTAAAAGGGGGAAGATGTAATACCCCTCTATTTCTATGTAATTATTTTTCTGTTTGAGATTGAACTATTTTTAGAGGCGATGGCTAGGAAACCATGATGGTTTTGGATTTAAAATGAACAATAAAGTATGATGATGTAATAAATAAATTTTATTAATGAAAAAAAAGGAAATATGGAAATTATTTGGGAAATAAACACTTGAGTTAAGAGATCCCTGCCAAGATTTTGAAACCAGTATTGGTGGATAATCTCAAGACAATCTTCCCTTAAATAACCCCTAAAAATCCCCAAGGGTTGATTAATAATATTTAATACAATGAGAGAGAAAATCTATTAAATCACTCAGTTGTAGAAACACACTGAGCAAGGGCGAATAAACCACTGTGGGAGAGAAAAGTGAGCTTTAAAGAAAAATGAGGAAATACCTTTTTCGAAAAAAAATAAAAGAAAGAAAGCCTAGGTTAGTGGGTTGGAAAACCCTGAAAAGTGGGACGCTAGGGAGGTAATGCATAAAATACCATCCTCCTCCCCATCCTCTTCTCCCCTGGTTCCCCCCCACTCTTATAACCTGTGATCCCGCCCTCCCTCTGTGGGTACACATTCAATACACTCTGATCTTGGCCTGTCCCTCCCCTCGATGAATATTAAACCGCTTCGTGGGTGCAAATCTTATCTCTCGCATGCTATACTTCGAGCTGGTGTTGAGGTGGCTTCGGGAAGGAAATATTCAATAGATCAGGTTCTTAGAGCAAAGAACAGCCTTAACATGTTACCCCCATGAAGTGCCTATGATTTAATTGCAAGGGTATGGCTAGCACGCCCAAAAAGCTAGCCCTTCACAGGCTATTTTATTCCAAGCCTATAGACATTTCCTTCAAGAAACCCTGAGTGAAGCTCAACACATTATCCGTATTATGAGGAATCTGAACCCGGGATGTGAATTCCTTGCCCTAGATGCAGTCGGGTGTTCTGGTGGATTGGCTTTGGAAGACAATCCACGATCGATAATCCTAACTTTGGCCTAGGGAGGAAAGGGTTTTATTGGTATCGACATCTTTTCTGTTGAGCTGGGAATGGATCTCCGTGTCATGAATGTTTATGGGCCTTGTCAGGGGCAGGAAGCTTTCTAGAATCAGCTCCTAAACCTCTCTATTACCTCATCTAACAATCTCATTATGGGCGGTGATCTAAATTTTTCTATTGGATTTAGTAATTCTCGGGGTTCATCTCCACAGATTGACCTGCTCTCTAATACCATGGAAAACCTACTTGATCAAGTTCATCTCTCGGATATCCCCATGAATAGACCCCTGCCCACATGGATGAATAGAAGAGTTAGTGGGATGGCACTAGCTGGAAGACTGGACCATTTCTTCCTCAAAACCCCGATGATATAGAGATTATCCCATTATAGGCAATGGGTCGGATCTGGAGGTATCTTTGACCACTCGCCCATCTACGTAGAAATCTCTGGCCCTCTTATTAAACCCAAAGCCCCTTTCAAATTCAACTCATCTTGGCTTTAGGACCCCTCCTACTCTAAACTAGTCTCATATTTCTGGCTGCAAAGCCCTCCCACTCAAGGTCTCACCCGGGCTAAAGGGTTCTGTCATAACCTTCTGCATCTCAAGAAACTCACTATCAAATGGGCAAAGGAAGAAACCCAAAGGGATGATCATACCATCACCTCTATTGAATTATCCTTGGCCCATCTTATGGATGACCAAAGCAGGGGTTTCTTAAGCACATAAGCCAAGTCACAATTGATTGATTTAGAAAATCAGAGGGCTGTAATTCTGAAGGAAAGATAGGAAACTTGGAGACTCAAGAGTAGAGTGCTCGGGCTCAAAGTAGGGGATGAGAACACAAGTTACTTTCATAATTTTGCCAACGGGAGAAAAGCCTCCAACACCATGTGGAAAATGCCCTTGCAAGATGGAGGCATTGCAAAAACTTTCAATCAACTATCTTAGTTGGGTATCTCACACTTCAAACACCTATATAAGGAGCACCTCCCAATCTTTGTAGATCCGGATGTGGTAGCTGAGCTAACTACACCCATTAGCAGAGATGAACTTGAAGGGACATTAAAATGGTTCAACAAAGATAAAAGCCCTGGCCTAGATGGATGGTCCATCGAATTCTACTTAGCCTTTTTGACCTCATTGGGAATGACCTCCTCAATGTAGTTGAAGAGTGCAGGAACTCTGGAAAGACGTATGAGGCAATCAATGCTACCTTCATTGCGCTTATACCAAAATCTAACTCCCCTACATCCTTCAATGACTTCCGACCAATCTCTCTCTGCAACAACGTATACAAAATCATCTCAAAGAGCATAGATAATCAACTCCATCCTAAACTCTCCCATCACATCTCTCCAGAGAAATTCGCCTTTATCCAAAATCGATAGATCCATGAGCCCATAGGCACTGCCCAAGAAGCCATTCACTCTATCAAAACAAGAAATATGAAAAGCATTATTCTCAAGATTTACCTCGCAAAGGCTTTTGATCATGTCAACTGGCTCTTCATTAAGATGATCTTGATCCATCTAGGATTCCTGCTCGCTTTCACAGAATGGATCATGTGCTTCATAAAGTTGGCATCCTTCAGTATACTCATAAATGGTTCTACATCACACTTCTTCCATACTGAACGAGGACTTTGGCAAGGATGCCCTATTTCTCCCCTTATGTTCCTTATAGTGATGTAGGGACTTAGTAGGCTCATTGGAATTGCAAAAAGGGAAGGCAGACTCAGAGAACTAAAAATGAATGAACTTTGCCACCTCACCCATCTCCTATTCGTTGATTATGTTATGATCTTCTTGGATGGCAGCATCAGGGATTCTACCTCTTTCCATGACATCCTTGCACTCTTTGAAAAAGCCACTGGTATGGTCGTAAATCAGTTCAAATCTACTATCACTCTGTCTCACACCTCCCCTCAGGAGGACAAAAGAACTCTCCATTCCTTCCATTATCAATTGTATAATCTCTCGGATGGCCTGAAATACTTGGTTTTCTGGATCAAACCCCATAGCTACCAAATTGTTGACTGGATCTGGTTAGTGACTAAAATTGAGAAGAGACAGAAAATTTGGAGTCACAGATTCCTATCAAGAGCAGGGTGCCTAGTCCTCATAAAATCTGTACTAGAAGCCACGCCTGTATATTGGATGTCACTCACCTGGATTCCTCGGGGAATACTCGGCCGCATTCAACATATATGTTCTAGATATCTATGGAATGGACAAAAGGAAGGAAAAACTTTTGCTTGGGTGAGCTGGAAGAAAATTCGCTTCTACCAAAAAAATTGTTGGGGGGGGGGGGAAGGGGTGGGGGTTAAAAGACCTATCTATTTTTACACAAGCCCTTGCAGCCAAGATGAGTTGGACCCTCCTCACTTCACAGAATTTATGGACCACTATGTCATACCACAAATACATCTGGCCGCAACAAATATTGGACTGGGTTCGCCTACCAAACTGGCCTCATTTGGGCATCTCTATAATATGGAAATCAATCCTACAATCTTTGCCTTTCATCAGATCTGGACTGGCATGGCGCATAAACAATGGTAACTCAATACGCATTGGTATTGACCCATTGATGGGGGTGGGACAGGTATCAGTTGCAACTTGAACTAATGCAATATCTTCATCATAGAGATACCATAGTGATTGCACGTATTGCTGATCATGAGTGCAGCACTGTCTTCAGCCAGAAATGGAGGACATCCCCTGAAGTGGGCATTCCTATACAATGGAAACAATCCTGGGAAACTTATCTAATGGCATTGACTGAAGCTCATGTGCATATAAATGACAATCTAGATGAACTAGTATGGATGCTAGCTGAGCATGGAAAATATACTCCAAAGCTGGGCTACACCCACCTTCTCTCGAAACGCAAACCTAAACATTCAAAAGAATGGTGCCAATAGATTTGGAAACTGAAAACTCCTCTGTGGGTGCGCTTATTCATGTGGAGTGCCTTAAGAAACAAAACCCCCACAAGCGAAGCCCTATTGCACAGATCCATACATGGCCCGATTTGGTGTGTATTATGCAAACAAGACTCTGAAACTAATGAGCATCTATTTTTGCTCTGTCCAATAGTCGCCCAGTTTTGGCAAACTACAACTTAGCATCTCCCTATTCAGAACACATGGCAGGGTCCCTCTATTCTACAAGCATGGAACAATTGGAACGTAGAACACCCGGGCTCAAAGAACCAATTCCTTCCTCTCATCCTCTGTTTGACTATATGGCTCACCTGGAATCAAATAATTTTCAATGATGAAACTATCCGATGGCCTCTTATCATTGCAAAGGCAGTGGCAGCCTATCATGACAGCCGTGAAGTTGAAAACTCCCACATTCGTAGAACTTCTGCCCCAGACGGATTGACAAATCTAGGCCATGGGCATTTTTCAATGGAGCAGCCCAACCTCATGGAACCTCATGGATGCGGAGGGGGTTTCATTTTATATATCTCTGATCAACACTTCTATAAGGTCCAATTAGGACTAGAGGAAAGAAAAAACAATTATGTCGAGCTAATCACCCTCAGACATCTACTCCACTTTGCACTAGCTCATGATTGCTCTATCATTCAAATCTATGGGGATTCAAAAATCATTATCAATTGGTTCAACAATAAAAATCAATGTCATGCTATTTCACTTCGAAATATTTTGGATGAAGTCAACATTTTCAAAGCGTTTTTAACACAATCTCTTATCATCATATATACAGGGAATATAATGAAGATGGTGACAGGCTTTCCAAGGAGGGCACACTACTACCTCGAGGATTGTGGATGATCTCTGAATAGATGGGAGTAGATTTCTATCAATATCACCACAGGCCATATATAGATCATGAGTTCCATAGGGTGGAAAGGTCCTAAATATATACATTTTTCCACTTTATCTTAGTTTATCCTCTCAAAAAACCATGTATATATATTTTTTGATGATATATAGACAAACTGAATACCCCAGCGAGGAATATGTACAGGTTTTATCACACTGAACAATCCTACAAGAAATGGCTTGGCCATCTATATTTTTTGATACAGTTTTTTTAAATTGCCATGGACCAATAGCACTTGCATATGCCTTGGGCATCTACTACATGTAATTTTTCCACATAATGAAAGATTACGATTTTTCCATTGGATAAAATGCATAAAATACCTTATATGGAATCACAAGAGGTTGTTTATTCCTTGGCGAGAGTAATTTCAACTCAAGGGGAACTCGTGGATAAGTTTATGGTTGGGAGGATGGTGTGTTTTCTCAAGAATAATTCCGACGGTGGATATGGTTAGAAAATATGTTTATTTAATGAATTTTGAATGTAGGGTGGATGTAGGTATTCCGATGCTATATCATGTTTTTTTAGCTTGTAAGTCTATTGATAATATTTGCTAGCTAGATTCATAACTATGTTGTATATTGAATATCATAATTAGTATATTGATTATCAGAATTATTGTGCATGTATGATTGTAATAGCGGTGTAGTTGTGGGAATGATCGAGAATTGCAAAACTAATATGAAAGTTTGAACCTCATTGAGTATAGGAAGGAATCGTGAAAATTGTATGTTGTGATGAACCCTTTAATAGGAGCTAATATGAGTCAAAAATTCGAAAAAAATTAATGAAGATGAAATAGATGTGTCGACTGATATTTAGAGTGGATAGGGGTATATTGTTTAAAATCTAGTGATATAGTCAAAGTGTTGATTTATTTGCTAAGATAGAAGTAAGAGTTTATCTTCAATAGAATTGGTATCTTAATGGATGCACAGTAGCCATTCTGATTATAGATTAGGGGAGTATAGTAGTGATAGATTCATTCCATCTTGGAACCGTCATAAAACATATTCTACTAGGAAAAATAAAACAAGAAAACAAGTTAGTGAACTATTGTTGAGATCGGTCATTCTCCTTATTGAAACATGCACATAGGGAAGTTTATTTTTCTAAGAACGGGAGGTATAGAGTAGAACACGACTAAACATAGGTAAATTTCCACAAAGATTAGCATCGACGCGAAGAGGGATAAGCCTCTTAAATTTACCTTTAGTTAAACTCAAAGTAATTAGGAATGTTAGAAGAACAATGTCGTGCATGGATGAAATTTGCACTACTCCTACACACCTTCGTCAAATAGAAATAATACAGGGAAATTTGTAATCATAGAGAGAAAGAGAGTTTCCACAATACCTAATAGATAATAATAAAAATTGACCACATCTAGCCGGTGTATGTGTCGGAGTACTTATCAACACAATAGAAACCTTTCAATAACAAACAACATCATTCATCGAAAATAAATTGCATGATTTGGAAACTATACTATATCAATACATATTTCAGCTGATATTTTGACTCAAGTAGAGTCGCTTAGAAAAAAATTGTGAGAGAAAATTATCAAAGACACCAGTAACGATGCACTAATTTTAGCAGAATTGATATTGTTCTAGTACATAACTTTAGAAAAATGAAAGTTTTAGAAGCACGATAAATATGTTGAATCGGTACTAATCATGTAAGGAACATTCCACGGTAGTTAATGTAATATATATTAAGAAAAAAAAGAAACAAGTCCTCGCCACTTAATTACTCGACATAAATCCTCGATTTGTCGAATTAGTTATATGGCAATGCATACATACAACTGTAAGAAAAAGGAAAAGAAGAATACAATTTATTGACCATGTTTTTGGGTATATTTATAGTAAGCCAGAGGGAAGGCCAAAAAAAACCACTTTGAAATTTCCAGCCTAATCCCAAATATTCACATACATATAATTACAAAATTCATAACTTCACTGTAGGATACTAATGTTAAGACTAAATGGAAAGATAGAGGAATTAACACTCAGGACGAAATGCCTGGCATAGATATTGAAAGTATAAGATACATGGAACAATGACTCTTGTAAACACAATGACATAAACTGGAAATACATTTCTTCCAAGGAGGTATATTAATAGAGAAATTTGCAGAGGAAAACATTGAGCTGAGCTCATTAAGTAACTAAGGGCCTATACCCTAATCTACACATTCGTATGCGTTCAAATAACTATAGAGCTTATGAAATTTTAAGTTTGTGACAAGACTGGAACTCCTAGGAGTGACCAATAACAAATAGAGGCATAAACTATAAGAGATGTGATACAACATACCCTTTTATACTCAAACGACGTCATTGTAAAGTAGAGGTATGAAAGAAATCGACCTGTGAGCGAATAGTCTTAAGTTAGAAGATGGGAGACCCAGCTTTTTCCATCACCTAATCATTAAAAAGAGAAATCGGTAGTTGCAAGTAGTAGAATTACCTGCCACAAGCGGGAATCGTAAGTTATAAACATGCTCGCTGGAATAAGAAGAAGAAAAAAGGAAGTTGTAGTGGAACAAAAGTCAAATATAACCATAGTAAATCGAGCGAGATACCTAGTAAGAATGGGAACTCTACCTAAAGCCCCTGGTCCGTGGAGAAGGGTAAAAAACATCAGAAATTAGGTCGTGGACTTACCATTTTAGGGATTTCACTGGGAAATTATTCAATAGAAAACTCAAATACCCATATTAGGGGTGCGTACTTGTAAACCCAACTAGTGAGCAATGTTAAACATTTCCCCACCAAAATCTTCCTTCCTGCATATTGATCATGAGTGAAACTCAAAACACACAGAGGAGAACCACTCAAAGTTGTTTTAAAAAATTATGTTAAGTTAATATTGAGTCCTTTTGGGTGCAATAATGAGGTAGGGTCTACACCTATGAAGAGAAAAGCATACAAGTGTTGGAGCCTAAGTTAGTAGTGTGAACATTCTTGGAGGAAAAAACTAAACCGAGGCAAGGTATAACATTAATCCATATTTGATCCATAGAAGTAAGTTAATAATGATATCGTTGGAAGAAACAAATAAATATCCTCTTACCCGTGGCGTATAGGAGGGAGAAGGAAAGTTGGACGTGACCACAATGACCTAGAGACATACTACCTCCTAAAATCCCAATTTTCCTCTTTTCGAAATACAAAAGCTCGACATCGTGGAGCAGAAACCAAAAATTACTACCGAGACATACAATAACCTTAGGGTTACGGTATTGAAGGAAGAATCAACTTGCGTTTTTGGATGTGATACAACACATCTTAACCATAGAAGAGTGATTAGTATGGTAGGCCATGTGAATATCACATGGGAAGGGAGTACATGGCTTACGACCATTGAAGCCCCAAAACCAAAGCTGCCCTACAGACCTTTCCCATTAAACCCTTAGGTGAGTGCAGAAAAACCTAGGCGTTGAGGTATGGAAGAGAGTTAGTGCGAGGAAGAACTATGGTTAAATA
>APFE030993100.1:133739-248685 GCA_000404065.3 Pinus taeda
ATTGCACATTTTACACTAAGTTATCCTACGTGAACACACACATACTTTTGAAGATGTGTGAAAATTTGCAAGGACAAACATTTCATTTAATGGAAAATTGACATATTATATGACACTAAATATTTTTAGAAAAATATCATGAGGACAACAACATAATTCTCCACAATTTGTCTTTTCACTTCGAATCAAAATTCATAGTGCTTTTATGAATTTTGATGGCTTCAATTTGATAAAAGAGGAAAAGCTTGAAATTTCATCAACACATTTTACCCAAAAGTATAACCGATCATCATGTATTCACCCTTAGATAGTATTAGTTTGTTCTTTAGATATATGATTTATTCTTGATGAGAATTATTCAAACGAATACTAATTATTCCTTTTTAGTTTTAAATATATGAAGCTTACATTTTTGTGGTTCTAAGTCTTTTATTTATTCTCATTAAGGATTATTGATAATTTTAATTTGTAGTTACATATATAGATTACAATTATTTTGTATTTCCTAACATCTAGCTTCCTGTAAATTCATTTTTACTTATTCTTCACCAGTCACAATGTTTTTTTGTTTTACTTTGTGTATTATATTTTTGTACATTTTTTTCTACCATATGTTCTGATATGCTATATTAATTACATTATTGTATTGTATTTTACTGATCACTTAACTTGTATATTAGGTGCATTAATATAAACAATAGTTTTAGGATAAAATTTATATTAATTGTAGGATATCGATAAGACAAACCATGCCTTTTCCTTCGAAAGAGGAAAAGGCATGCATGCCAACAGAGACTATAAACATGTGGCGAGTGACCATCCCAAAAAAATTGGGCTATTTAAAGAGCCTTGTTCTAGGTCACATTCCATTTGTTGACTAAGGTCTAAAATCCTGTGTCAATAGCATGGTATATGAGTATATCATCTAAATAGACAATATCAAATGAATCCATAAAAGGGTGAAATATATCATTCATTAACCTCATATATGTAATGGGTGCATTACATAGGTCAAAGGGCATTACTAACCACTCATACAAACCTTGCCTGATTTTGAAGGTAGTTTTCCAAGATCTTCTTCTTTGACTTGAACATGGTGATATCTAGACTTTAAATCTAGCTTGGTGAATTATTTCACTTGCTGCAATTGATCCAGTAGATCATATATCCTAAGAAATGGGTACCTATTCCTGAGTGTGATTTTGTTCAATGCCTTGTAATCAATACACATATGCCAAGTCCCATCCTTCTTTGGCACAATAATCATGGATGGCCCGCATGGTGATGAATTCATTTGACTTACACCCTATTCTATTATTTGTTGTAATTGTTTCTTCACCTCACTTGCTTCTATAGTAAATTTATTATATAGCCCTATGTTTGGCCATGGGAAGTCTGGAAATAATTGGATCTCATGCTTCACTTTGCTCTTGGGTGCTAACCCTTTAGGATTTGAAAACACATCCCTATATGCAGGTAGAAACGCTTCCAATTATTGTTTCCATTTCTTAGTACACACCTCTAGGGATGCCTTTGCTCTTAAAGTCTCTTCTACAAATTTTGCTTTTCTCTTAAAAAAAAGTAAAACATACTTCTTGTTAGAATTGATCAATTTCTTGGCTTGGTTGGAACTTACCAGAAATTTTTTTAACTTGCCTTTGTGTGCATTGATGTCGACTTATTTTCCATCATTGATGAGCAGGTACTAGTTGTGATGCAGGAGCATTCAGCTCAAGGAAAATTATTGTATTTTATAGACATAGGGGTATTGTGTTTTCAAGGAAGTTGGGTTCCTAAGTGTGAATTAATGTAATTATTTAGGCTTTTGAGTGATTTTAATGAGAATAGGATTTATTGAATATTGTGAGGCATAACTGTAAATGTTCCCGAATGTAGGAGAACATGAGGGATTTAAGATAGTTGAGAGATTGAGGGATTGAGAATTAATTTTAAAACTCAGATTAGGAGTTAGTTCATGATTTTATGGATTAGAGAGAATCCTTAGGGATGGGGAAGGGATCTTAGGATTTTGTTGAGGAATCTATGGATCTAAACTAGGAAATGGTTTTAGAATTCCTTTGTATAAGTGTAAGCCTAAAAGGCAAAGTTAGAGGTTAGAAAGTTAGATAATTAGCTGGTTAAGCTAGTTAGAGTGGGATTTAAGCCTATGGGAAGATTGTAAATAGAGGCCATTGTAATCAGAAGATCAGGCCAAAAAGACAGAGTCTCGATATGTAATCATTGTTATATATATATATATATATATAATATATATATATATATATATATATATATATATATATATATATAATATATATAGATACAGGGATTGAGTCAAACCTGTATAAATGTGTGTTTCGAATACATAATGATGAATTATGTTTTATCAAATATTTGCATAGTATAAATATATGTAGGCAGGTCGAGGCGAATACACGGACAGGAAGAGAGCAAGACAGAGGTTCGTAACATGTCGTTGATCCATTCGAAGGATCAAATTAATGCTCTAGGATGACAATGATTTAAGAACTCACCAAGTTTAAGCTCAAGCGGAAGTGAATTGAGCAGTGGAAGAGCGAAAGGCAAAACCTTTGGAAAACTGGAAACCTTAGAAACCTGAAGAAATGGTGTAAAGTTTAAGTGAAGTGGAGGAGTGGAGAAGTGAAGTATCGATGCTCAATAACCGTTGGATCTAGAAGATCAACGGTCAAGATTAAATCGCATCGGCGAAATCCTTATGGATAGATTGGAATCAAGCCTTGGACAAGAGCAATGAGTGACTACCAATTGATCATGGACCATTGGATTGGGGATAGATCAACGATCATGATCTAATTGAAAATCAGACATTGGAGAGGTCAAGGAACAGTGACAATAGAAATTGTGATAGCGATGTGGCTGATACGCTAATAGCAATAAAGCGTTGATCGACGATGAGAGTGGCGTAGTGGAAAGGTGATATGGCAGACTTGATAACGTTATCTGAGCGGAATTAATAGACTTTGGAATCCGATATTGTGTTATCTCATATCATATGCGATAGAGGCCTTTGTTAAGAAACCCGCGAAGGATGCAATTGCAATTAGTGATAAAGGGAGCATAAAAAACTATGCAGAGGTCGTATAAAAGGAAGAAAAGGTATGTTTTGTGTATGATTCCTTTGTAAATGGTTTTTAATGGAAAATAGTGTGGAGATGGAAGGTTTTATACTTTAACATATATATAACCAATGTTAAAAAGGGGAAGACTATATATATGTGAATAAAGTGTTAACGAAGGTTATAAGGAGTTATAATTTCTCGATAGGAAGGTTTAAAAGAAAGGCTTTAACAAAGTCATATATGAATGTTAAGGGGTGATTAAAATCCAATACATGCATATTGAATGAAGGGATAGACTATGTTGGGTGTTAATAAATCATTCAGTATAGGAATTAATGAATGGGGCCTTAACCTTATAGTTGATGATTTAACTCGATAGTGAGTTAAAATTCCTGGGACAGATAAGATATATGCATAAGACATGCATACGATGTGGGTAAGCGGGGGTAACCCTACGTCATTTAGTATCAGAGCATAATTGTTATTGGAACAATTGATAGTAGAACATAATAAGGAAATTCTGTAGAAAAGGACTTAAAACAAAGATGCGTTTTAAGATGTATATGCAGTAAGGGAGATCATATTTTAATCTGATAAATAGTAGGCACACAGAGATAAAGTGCAACAGAACTTGCAAATGCAAGAAAAGGAGGACAATCCATTCAAAGTATAGGTAAATGGTGGAATAAGATCATGCAGAGATCTTGGAGGTGAGATGACATGTTTTGTTTGATTTGAAGATGGAAGAGTTGTGGTTTATATTGGTGCACAGGTAATAGCATAAGGAGGTGAGAAAGTTGCACCAATAGCCTAAGAGCAAGGAGTGCTCAAGAGAAACTGATAACAACTTCCAACTGCGATTGGGTAGAAGTTGTTAAGGCAACTCCACAGTTGCGATTGTGGGTAGATTTGTCTTAGAGATAACAATTCCAGCAAAATAAGTGTTGGGTAGAATTGTTAGTCAGCAAATGTTTCCAGAGGAAAGAACCAGAGAGATGTTAAAAGACTGAGCTCATAGGAGAGAAGCTTAGTAAAGAATATATAGCAATAAGGAGACTTGTTACTGCGGAGGTATTGTTGCAGATCACAAAAGTAACTCCACAAAAGGATGTGGGTAGAATTGCTAAGTAATGAAAGAATCTGGTAAGAATTTCTAATTGAAAGAAGAAGTGGTCAGAACCAAGTATTTCATGGTGATTGAAATGCAAGAGGACAGTTGTGTTCTAGAGAAGGTGCAAATGAGTTGAAGTCTAGAAGGAGTAGAGAGAATTGCTCAAAGGAGGTTCCAAAGATAGAGAACCAATTGATTGCCAAAAGACCGAGTACAGAGGAAAGCTTGGTGAGCTAAGTTTCAAAAAGGAGGACTTATTGTTACAGAGGCCTTAGTGCAGCTCATAATGAATGAGTGAGGAACTCATAGAAAGAGGAATATTGCTACTGATAGTCATAATAAAGGTTTTGAAGAAGACCACAGTAGAAGAAAGATGAAGAAAGAGAATTCCAAGGAAAATGGCAGGAGGATGAGTCAAGAGGAACTTGATAAAGAGATTTCAGAGTTGAAAGAACAACTCAATGTGCTGATGAGGATACCCGAGGAAAACTAGAGATTAGGTTGGCTATTAAAGAAGAAGCCAGTGAAGTGGCATAAGTTGCAGAGAAGGCTACATCAGAGGAAAGTAAGGTGGTTGATGGATAAACTCAGAGAAGCTGAGTTGGAAATGCAAGTGTCCATTTGTGAACTAGAGCAGGGTGAAGTTCTGGGTGATGATGAAGACTTGAAGACTGAAAATTCAAGTGAGGGCAAAAGGTCTGAAGATTTTAAATTTGACAAGTTGTTTAGTTTGTAGGAGAAATATGTGAATAAGGACAATTTGCTGATATTGACATAAAGAGGGAAGAAAACAGGCAGAATCTAATTTTGTTTTAAAAGAGGAAGTAGGGAAGGATATCAAGCAATCAAGTAAAGGACTTGATGAGATTGAGAAGAAGACCATCGAAATATTTCTAAGTCATGTAAAAGACTTGTAACAATAGGAGGAATTGGTGATTGAATCATCAAATGAAGTCATGAGGTCTCGTGGTTTTACAACTGACAGGTTGTGTATGAATGCAAGTATTGTAGAAGATAAACCATTTTATGGAAATGTTTTGAATGAAGCTGAAAATTGCTAGGTAAAGTATGATGATGACTGTCTTTCAAATGAAGATCAAGTTGAGTTATTATAGCAGAAGGAGTTCATAAATTCCATGCTTAATGGAGGAAATATCTTCAGTGGGGATGAGAAAGTTATGTCCTAAGATAAGAAATTTTCTATTGAAGAGAATAACGAAGAATTGATTTTCTTAAATGATCAAAGGGAGAGTGATGGACAAACATCTAAAACTATCAAAGGGATAGAGGATCAAAATTTTATTCTAATCAAGAATGAAGAAATAGTGTCAATAAGTTATGCTTGTGACAAAGAATAAGATAGTGAGGATTGTATAGAACTTTTGGGAGAAATTCCAAGCGAGATGGCAAATTTGTGGCATGAGTTAAGTCTTTTAGAGAAAAGGCTAGAAGACAAAAAAGTAAGTGTTCAGGTTGTAAAATTAAAATTGAACAAGAATGAAGAAGTTCACTACATTGGACAGGGATAGAAAGACATCATTAGAACAGGTGGGGTAGAGGAGAGACTAGTTGACAGTCTCATGAATTCTTTTGAGAATTCAAATCAGCATACCGATGTGGTGATAAAGGAGGAGAAAACAAAGTAACAAATTGAATTGTTGCCAAAGGGAGATAAGGCACAGAAGCCTTATGATTTTTATTTTAGCAATTGTTTTGTGAGTGCAAGTTTAGTTGTAAATGTTAGAGTAATTTTGGCACAGATGAGCAACCAAATAAAAATGGAAGAAGAAGATTCTATGGAAGAATTTAATCCATGGAACAGAGATATTCAATCACTGGAAAAAATGTTGGGCAGTCAAGATTTCGTGCAGAAAGAGATAATCATAAAAGAGCCTAAGGATGAAAGGGAGGCAGTAAGCGTAAGAGTCAAAGAAAAAGTTGGAGCAAGAGAAATGTCTACAATGGTAGCAAAAGAAAGAGTAGAAGAACAAGTAGTAAAATAACAACTACAAAGTGAAAATAAAAAACAGCAGATTGAAGAGATGGTGGACAACAGAAACAACCTGAAACAAAGAGAAAGGGGCAGAAGTAAGAGGCAGAGTATGGACTAGTCTAAGGATGTTATGGAAACAGAGATTGAAGAATTATGGCAATTGACGATGAAACAACCCATATGGAGGAGAATGATAGCAAAAAGAAGCATGATCAATCAGAGTATGAACCTGATTGACAAGGAGAGGAAGCTGAAATAGAAGATAGCAAACATAGAGCAGCAACAAAGGAGCAAATCATTTGGGGAGCTACAAACTAAAGTTTGGGACCCTAGAGGTTTTCTATAAACTTATAAACACACATGATTAGGATATCATGAAAAATTTCTACTTTGGGAGTCTGATGTAGGAGCATTCAGCTCAAGGAAAATCATTGTATTTTAGTAGACATAGGGGTATTGTGTTTTCAAGGAAGTTGGGTTCCTAAGTGTGAATTAATGTAATTATTTAGGCTTTTGAGTGATTTTAATGAGAATAGGATTTAATTGAATATTGTGAGGCATAATTGTAAATGTTCCCGAATGTAGGAGAATATGAGGAATTTAGGATAGTTGAGAGATTGAGGGATTGAGAATTAATTTTAAAACTCAGATTAGGAGTTAGTTCATGATTTTATGGATTAGAGAGGATCCTTAGGGATGAGGAAGAGATTTTAGAATTTTTTTTAGGAATCTATGGATCTAAACCAGGAATTGGTTTTAAAATCCCTTTGTATAAATGTAAGCCTAAAAGGCAAAGTTAAAGGTTAGAAAGTTAGATAATTAGCTGGTTAAGCTAGTTAGAGTGGGATTTAAGCCTACAGGCAGATTGTAAATAGAGGCCATTGTAATCAGAAGATCAGGCCAGAGAGACAGAGTCTCAATATGTAATCATTGTTATATGTTTATATATATACAGGGATTGATTCGAACCTGTATAAATGTGTGTCTCGAATACAGAATGATGAATTATGTGTTATCATAGATTTTCATAATATATATGTGTGCAAGCAGGTCGAGGCGAATACAGAAAGAGGAAGAGAGCGAGACAGAGGTTCGTAATGGGCCATTGATCCATTCGAAGGATCAAATTAATGCTCTATAATGATAGTGATTTAAGAACTCACCGAGTTTAAGCTCAAAAGGAAGTGAATTGAGAAGTGGAAGAGCGAAAGGTGAAACCTTTGGAAAACTAAAAACCATAGAAACCTAAAGAAATGGCGTAAATTTTAAGTGAAGTGGAAGAGTGGAGAAGTGAAGTATTGGCACTCAGTAACAGTTGGATATGGAAGATCAACAGTCAGGATTAAATCGCATCGGTGAAATCCTTATCGATAGATTAGAATCGGGCCTTAGACAAGAGCGATGAGTGACTGCTAATTAATCGTGGAACGTTGGATCAGGACATGATCATGGTCACGATCTAATCGCAAATCAGACATCAGAGAGGTCAAGGGACAGTGACAATATAAATTGCGATAGCGATGTGGCCGATACGCCAATAGCAATAAAGTGTTGATTGGTGATCGAGGCTTCAGAGATCAGAGTGGCACGGTGGAAAGGTGATATGGTGGACTCGATATTGTTATATGGGCACAGTTAATAGACTTTGAAATCCGATATTGCGTTATCACATATCGTATGCGATAAAGGCCTTTGTTAAGAAACTCGTGGAGGATGCAATTGCGATTAGCCATAAACGCAACATCGAAAACTGTGAAGAGGCCATATAAAAGCCAAAAAAGGTATGCTTTGTGTATGATTCCTTTGTAAATGGTTTATAATGGAAAATAGTGCAGATATGGAAGGTTTTATACGTTAACATATATATAACCAATGTTAAAAAGGGGAAGGCTATATATATGCGAATAAAGGGTTAACGAAGGTTATACGGAGTTATAATGTCCTAATAGGAAGGTTTAAAAGAAAGGCTTTAACAATGTCATATATGAATGTTAAGGGGTGATTAAAATCCGATACATGCATATTGAATGAAGGGATAGACTATGTTGGGTGTTAATAAATCATTCATCATAGGAATTAATGAATGGGGCCTTAACCTTAGAATTGATGATTTAACTCAGTAGTGAGTTAAAATTCCTGGGACAGATCAAATATATGCATAATACATGCATACTGTGTAGGTAAGCGGGGGTAACCCTGCGTCAAGTTGGCTCCTTGCATGAATATTGAATACCACATGTACATGTAGGGGATTCCAAACATGGCTCCACATACATCAAGGGGAACTGCATCTAGTTCTACTTCATTAATAAAATCAACACTAATGGAAAATCTAGTTTTTCACTATTTTGTTACCTTCAACTCTACATATTTATTTACCCCTCCCAATGGATATGGGATCTGATGATCACAAACTTCCAATCCCAATTTGTTGACCAGCTTTGCTATAATGAGATTCGTCTGTGATCTTGAGTCAAACAGAACATCAATCTTTGTCTTCTTGACCTAAATCTTTATGTGGAAGAGTTTTCTCATTTATTTCTCTTCTTATTGCTAAAGGCTACTCCGACTCAACTCCTTCTACACTAACGTACAAAAAATATTTTAATCCACATCTCAGTTACTTTCAACTTGGTTGCTTGAATCAGTGGCCATGGGATTCTTATTATTATTATATTTCTTCTTGTTCTTTATGTTAAGTTCTGGATGCAACTTCCTACACTTCTCCTATTTATGACCATCAAGGTTGCAATGGTTGTTGGGATCTTTGCACTAGTGTGATCTATAGGGAAACTTTTAAGGATTGAAATTGATTTTAAAGTTTAGAAACCTCAAAGAATCTTACATTTCTAATATGCAAACTATAAAATTTTGGTGATATTTAAGGTAAAATAATTTTATATTATAAAATTTGGATTAACCATTTTTTGGAAAAAAAATCAAAATTGGAATTTTTTTTTGGAAAAGGCGTGCAAATTTAGCCCACCTACAAATGTTAGCCCCTAAAATTTTCCATAGTGCTATGGCTATCATATTTTTATCTTCCCCCCTTTTCACTTTTCCTGCCCCTCCTTAGAAGCGCCTTGTTGCTCCTTTTACTTCGATCCACTTGATTTCCCTTTTTTCAGGTCTATGTTCTCTAGGCATTGTGCCTATACAAAAGCCTCACCTACCGATTTGGACTTAAATAACATCACCTTCTACCACATATGGTTGTGTAAAACCATAAAATACTTAAGGAGTACATATGTGTCCTTTAGGTTGATACCTAGCATTATGGTGGATAATTTTGAACTCTGTAATGTACTATTGTATGCTTTGGCCCTGATTTTGCCTAAAGTAGTGCCACCATATCCATTGGTCCTCTACATATTCAATAGGGTAAAATAGTGACTTTATGAGGGCTTTTACGTCCTCCCACTTAGTCACTGGAGGATCTCCCTTAAACTTCAAGGTCTTCGCATGAATTTCCCACCAAGTCAGAGCATGGCCCTCTAATTTTAGCCCTAAAAATGAAATATTTTGTTCTTCCTCAATATGATGGACACTAAAATACACTTTTAAGTGTTGCAACTAGTGATATAGCTTCAAAGCATCAATATCACCTTGGTACAACTTGATATCGACCTTCACTTTCATTTTGAATAGGGACTGTGAATGATTCATGACACTTGAACTGAGTTGATATTTTCGGGTCCCTTCTTAGGTTAGTTCTCTATTTCTTGCCAATCTCCTAACCTCCCCTATGATTTTCCCTCTACTTTAGAACCCCCATATTCTTTAAATAGCCCAATTTTATTACTTAAGGATTACATGAGGATATTTATATCTACGACTTATGCTTCCAGCTACAAAAACCTCTCCTCTGCAAGGTCAAAAGGGTTATTCACATATTCATTGGCCATGACTAGGGTTTTATGAATTTTAGTGTAGATGATTTAGATACCCTAAAAATATCCACAATAAACCTAAAGAATCCTTCTTTGATACCAATATAATCTAAAAACTACCATGCATATTCCATTGGACAATGCATCACAACATATCTAATAAGACTATATTTAAAAATTTGAAATCTACATGATTAGGGTTTTATTTTTTTTATTTTTTTCTGGATATGTAGATTATGCTTAATTATATATGCATGCAAATTAAAATTATGAAAAAATAGAGAACAATGAAACAAAATATCACAAACCACCATTGACACAAAATATGACATGAGAAACCTTTTTGCGAGGAAACTCAACTAGAAGCTGAGGTCACTCTACTCTCTTTCTCTAAATAAAAAATGGTTTCAAGTACAAAGAAGTATGTCATGTGGCCCATGGGCTATTACAATGCACAAATACTCTCTGTGTGCTCTATATCCTATCCCTCTAGACTATTTTTGATCATCTATGGAATAAATGCACTCAAAAGAAATGGAACCCCTTTTTCTCTTAGCGGCCTAGTTATAACACAACCTGATATCATACCAGTGATTAGGTTTGCAAAATGGACTCTTCTAGAGTATTCTTCATCATAAAGATATGGGTAGCCCATTTTTCATGAATAATGGGGGCTAACGTGGCATCCTCTCGAATTATGGTAGTGAAAACAGGAAGCTCAACTTTTCAGTGGCATAAATTTTGCATACCAGCTCCAATTGAGTCTATTATTGCATTGTTGAAAAGGTCTTTGTGTGTATAATATGAAAAGAAGGTACCACTAAAGCAACAAGTTTTACCCCTAAAAAATATTATTTGATGCCTCAATTTTCTCTCGAAAGGCTTGAGACCCTTATTTGCCAAGCTGGGTCTCACCGATAAAAATGGTCTTGTGAGTTGATTCCTCCAACTTTTCCACTATAAAAACGTCGAGATGGATGAAAAACAATATAATGATCAAATTAGGATCATTAGGGCCTCAGTCATCTCGTTCTCTTGTGATGGTTAACTTTCCCTGGTCTGTCATGAGGGGAGCCTTCAGAGAAAATGATTAAGTTTTCAAAAATGTCATGGGGATTCTTAACAAATTAACTCCATAAAATCTAAATTCTCTCAAATATCAACTTGAATTTTTTTGGACTAATTCAGTGGACATTCTACGGGGTGTGACATCTCTTATTTTTAAGAGGGCAGTGTTGGAACAAACAAATATATATGCATATGTGTGTGTGTGTGTGTGCGCGCGCGCGCGCGCGTGTGTGTGTGTGTGTGTGTGTGTGTGTGTCCAAAACTCAAATAAAACAATACATAGATGGAATTCCTCAAAGATGAATTTGTGAGTGTCATATATGCATCAAATGTTGCTCTTGGATTTCCGTCAATCTTGTTTACGCATGCCTGAGATCATAAAAAATAAGTTTTACAAATCCTTCTCATCTCGTACCTAAATTCAATGCACAAACATGACCCGAGACCTCCAATGTCTACCTCAAATACTCTTAATTAAATTCAATAAGAACAAAACTTAAAAGAAACTTTAGTGCATGTTCTTTGCCCAATGGATAACAACCCAAGACTCAAACCTGTCATTTGTCGTTATTCCCATGCAACTAGGTAGATGGATATGGGATGGTGGGTAGAAAGTGTGAGAAAAAAGTCAGCCTCTCTCTTTTCACAAAGATAATGTGTCTGATAGCTAGGTCAGTAACAAATTAGGTGTAGTGAGTGAATTTTTGACAACCAACAATGTTTAATGGTTACTAGATATTAATTGGAGTATCAATTTTGTTTAATGACATATATTAATTGTAACAATTTCTACCCATTGTTATAGAAAATTTTGGAAGCAATTAACCACATGGAATTATTCTCAGAGTTAACAAAGCTTATTGTTGAGACTAGGACAAATGACATTATGGTTGAAATAAGACATTAATGTTTTTTTGCAATCACGTGTTTACAAATTAAATTTTTTAATTGTAATAAAAAATACGTTATTTATTTCTAAAGTTTAGCATTAGATTTTGTATAAGTTAAAGCTAAACTAGTAGCAATCAAACTGCAAATCGATCACTAGAGTCTTGTGCGGGCAGAGACTAATAAATACCAAAACATTACTACGCGATATATCTCACATTGACAATTTTTTTTTATTAAGATTAATTAAATTATAAATTTATTTTAAATTATTATTATTATTATGATATAATAAAAATATTAATATATAAGTTAAACCTATATACATTTAAAAAACATAGAACGAAATTCTTAACCATGAAGATTTATCACCACTTTATCATGTAGATTCTTAAACTGTGAATAGGCTTTGTTACAATATTATGAACCAGTAATATAGATTAACACTAATACATGCCCAAAAAACCACAGCTCAGTTCATATGACACTTGTTCATAAGACATATTTTTAATTAATCAATTTAATTAAAAGAGAAAAAAAGGCATAACTACTTTGGAGATAAATCTAAACCTTTCATTTGTGTATATTATAATGAATACTTTTGAATATTTCATGAAAATCAAATATCTACAATTCACGTAATAATTATTAATTATTGTGCAGAGAGCTCTGCAACCTAGCATAGGAGACATGTTTTCATATAACATTACATTAAAAAATAATAAAGTAATCATTACATTAACAAATTCAAAATAGAAATAACCAAAAAAATTGATGTGGACCATAAATAAAAGACTTTAATTTCCACCTTAAATTCACATCAACTTTGTATAAAGAAATAAAGTACTTGAAAGTAAAAAAATACTAACTTACTTTTTAGTATGAGGAGATATGTACTTTCTTCACTATTTAATATAAAATTTACAAAAATAATATTATTGATATTACATGATATTTAATTCATTTTATTTTTAGTTTATATATATATAGGCAATCATAAACAAAATATTTCAATGTCTATATTAAATAAAAATACATTAATTTAAGTTTAAAAAATTCTTATATATTTCATTTCCCATTAGTAGTGAGATGTGTAATTTATTTTATTTTTAGATGGAAGTTGATATGTAAGGTTTAAAAAATAATATAATAATAAAAAGTTTAATATAGGTTACACATTAAATATTTCAACATGCATGTTGAGTAAAACATTTTAAATTAGATATATATACTGAAAGAAAGGGTAAGAGAATTTTTATTTCATTAATAGGGGCTTTCTAATTCAAAGTATGAAAGAGATTTGTAATTATGTCAATGTTTAATTTGAATTTGATATATAACATTTCAAAAAATACTAATAACAAAAATAACTAAATATATGAATACAGTAAAAAAAATACTAATAACAAAAATATTTAATGTGTGTATAAAGATATAAAGATAGACAGTGTGTTGCTCAAAACGAACATAAATCCAAGGAACTAAATCTCACGAAGTGTAAACTTTTCCTCAAATTCTGCACTCAAAAATAAATTTGCATCTAGAGAGATTTAATCCCTGTCACCTCTTGCTATATCCCAAATTAAATAAATCATTGATAATTAAATTAAAATTTTAAAATCCCTATTTCAAAATATACACACTTATAAATTAAATAACTTTAAATATAATATTAATTTATAATAACAATTATTAAAAAATAATATAAAACAATAACTAAACACTAACTACTTAACCCTCACCCATTTAACTCCAACTACTTCTGAATAATTAATCTCCCATTACTCCATAATAGTGTGACCCATTTTCTAACAGCCAAGACTACTAATTGTTTGTGACATAAATAATCTAGCCAAGTGAATGGTATGAGACCTATATATCAAGGCTTTACATGCGAAATTGTAAAATGCATCTGCAATACATCAAACTTTTCTATATATTTTTAATAACAGTCTCTAAGCATAAGGCATTTCTCCAGATGTAATGCAATCCTTAAAAATAATGCAAATTTGCAATAGTTAGGGTTTGAAAATACAGTAGCGTGCCATACACGTCTAATGGTCATAGTTTGAAAATACAACAAATTTGTACGTGACATCAATCTTATCGTCAATGACACGATGAAAGCGATTTTCGTTTTGTAATGGCCGTACATTCCAAGGGATTTTCATATTTGTCACCGTGTTCAATTTTCAAAAAATTGAACTGTATTTTGAAAAAAAAATTTAATAAAAAATATTAATTTAAAAAATAGGTTTGAAAATTGCATTTAAGTTTTTCAAAATTATGTTATTAAAAAAACAAAACTATTAGTTTATATAATAAAGTTTATTGTGAAATTTAGGGTTGGAGTAAAATTTTATTATTAGTATTATTAAGAATAATAATTAATAATCAACTACGGATAATTATAGTTAATTTTGGTCATTTATGTTTTATAGAATTAATCATGGTCAACCATGGTCCAACGTTGCATTGTGACAAAGATTGTCTCATTATGAAAATCAACCATGGTTAATGAAGGTCAACCATGTTTATTGTAGGGTTTATAATATTTATCTTAGGGTTTATATACCTTTGGTTTATAATATTAATCCATTGGGTTTAATATTATTCCATTGAGTTTATAATCCCTTGGATTTTTAGTACTAATCCCTAGGGTTTATTACTCCCTTCGGTTTATAAGTAAGCCATAGTCAATCATGATCAACCATGTTTTATAAAATCAAACATGGTCAACCATGGATGAATGTCACATTCTGACAAAGATTGTCCCAATATGAAAGTCAACCATGGTCCAACGTTGCGTTGTGATAAGGATTGTCTCAACATGAAAATCAATCATGGTCAACCATGTTTATTTTAGTGTTTATAATATTTATCTTAGGGTTTAGATACCTTAGGTTTATAATATTAGTCCTTTGGGTTTAATATTATTCCCTTGGGTTCATAATCCCTTGGGCTTTTAGTATTAATCCCTTGGGTTTATTATATCAATCCCTTGGGTTTATTAATCTAAGGGTTCATATTCCTAAGGTTTAATATTATTCCCTTACGTTTATAACCCCTCAGGTTTTTAGTATTAATCTCCATGGTTTATTATTTCCTTGCGTTTATAATATTAATCTTGGTCAACCATGGTTTAACATCACATTGTGACAAATATTGTCTCAATATGAGAATCAACTATGGTCTAATGTCAAATTGTGACAAATATTTCTCGATTTGAAAATCAATCATGGTCAACTATGGTCTAACTTCAAATTGTGATAAGGATTGTCTCAATATGAAAATAAACCATAGTTAACCATGTTTATTTTAGTGTTTATAATATTTATCTTAGGGTTTATATACATTGGCTTTATAATATTAGTCCCTAGGGTTTAATATTATTTAACCATTTTCAACCATGTTTTGTAAAATCAATGGTGGTCAACCATGGTAATCATGGTCAATCATAGTCCAACGTCACATTGTGACAAAGATCACTACTACACCAAGTGCAGTTTTAAGATCATCCTGATGAGGAGTCTGGTTTTAGACTCGAAACGTCGATATAAAAATGATGAGCACTGTGGTAAATCCGAACTCTTCTCAAAAACCACCCCACAGTAATCTGCAAACCAAAAGAAATCTTTTGTCTTAAAAAGTCACTTTTTATTTTAATTATTTTACATTTAAATTTAATATCAATTAAATTGTCTTAATACAAAAACAGTTTAAGACAAAATTATTTTAAGATAAAACTTTATATTTAAGACAAAAACAACTTAAGACAAATATATTTTAAGACACAATTTTAAATTTAAGACAAATATTTAAAACAAAACTTTATATTTAAGAAAAAAATATTTTAAGACAAAAACAGTTTGAGACAAGAATATTTTAAGACAAAACTTTATTTTAAGACAAAAACAATTTAAGACAAAATTATTTTAAGATAGAACTTTGTATTTAAGACAAAAACTTTTGAGACAAAAATATTTTAAGACAACTTTATATTTAAGACAATGGCCATTTACGACTAAACTCATTTAAGACAATTAACAATTAAGACAAAAACATATCAATTTAAGAAAATATTATCTAACAACTACGAAATTGACTTTCACAGTGCACCCTAAGTCCGTCAGCGTGTAGGCTACTACTGTATTGCGCATATACCAACGCTACTATTTCACTTTCCATTCATGTTATCTTATATAAAGACAATGACTTGTTGGGCTCTTCATTTTGTGGGGTTAGCCGACTATGAAGAATGCAAAAACTTTCCGTGGCAAGATTTCCCGCACATTAATTACTCTTTTGTCCCTTCAATCTCTGTTGATATGATTAGATACAACTTGTATGTCGTTGCATTCGACACTACTACATGGAGGGGAATTTTAAGACAATTTTTAAGACAGAATGAATCTTTTGTCTTAAAATTTTCAATATGAGGTGCTAGTAAAAAAAGGTAAAGGATTAGGGGTTCGTATTTACACTATTGATGGGTTCTTCAGGAAGTAGAGCGATGGAGACTGACAACAACTAATGGGATTTAGGGAAATGGAGGCTGAAAACAGGGGTCTGCATCGTGAGAGGAGTGATGGAGGCACTTTCGATGAACGTGGATAGGTGGTAACATAGTTGGAGTACTTTTCGGGGTCTCCATCAATTGTGTTTTAATATGTATTTTTTACCGTTTTATTTATTTTGAACGCTACTTATATCCATTGGTTGTTGTTATTAACACATTGTTGTGCTGGATTGGCAACATGGATTAGATTCACTTGAAGGATTATTGAAAAATGCAACAAGAAATTCTCAATTTTATTTTGCCTTGATTAAATTGAGAAAAATTGAATCTCCACATCAGCAGACAACTTGGATGCAATTAACTTGTATGACATGGCTTGTGTCACCCATTTTACTTAATAAATTCGAGTTGGAGGAGTTAGAGTTCAATTAAGCATGTGTGATTGCTAATTTGTAGCAATCAAAGTCGATTATCTCAAGTTGTTTTCAGTTAAACTAGTTCTAACTATTGGAGGAACTAGTGGAAGGCCAATTGTGCAGTGGGACTTCAGTCAAATGCAGTGATCATCTAGTTATCTGATCAATCAACCAAAAATAGTTAGTGCATTAAAATAATTCGAGTTCCCCAGCTATGGTGGAGATTCTAAGGAACTGTAACATTAGTTGTAAACTAGTCTTGAGTGTACAGGTGTTGCATGCAGTCACATGATTATCCTTAGGAATTGCACGATCCATTTTAGAAAAATTCCTAAATAATAAGGGCCTAATTTCTCAAGGAATTGCCCAAGGAAATAGGGGCTCAAGCAGAGGTAGGAATTGACGAAATTTGGGTTTGAGCTTCTTAGTGAGAAGAGAGATAGGTTGTTCACTTACAGGTTGTGCATAGTTAAATAAAGAAATTGTAATACATCTATATTATTCATCAGATTGATGCAAGAAGTCATTATAGTTTTTAGCAGATTTCTTTCCCCAGGAAAAATATTATGTGCATGTGTTTTATTTCTTATTGCATGCTTGAATTTTTTGTTCTAAATTGTGAATTAACTTCCATAGAGCATTAGAGTAGGTTTGTGTCTTGTGATTTTGAAAAAACTTCATGAGCAATTGCAAATCTACACCATAACTTCTACATCGTATCATACCAGGATTCACATTAGAGCAAGAATTTCAAACTTGCTCCTCAGGAGGTTTGAATTTGCAGTTCAGTGTAGCAATATCTCTTAAGAGCTAAGAAGATGACCTTCAATGGGCTGAGGCTAGAGTGTGCCTTGGATGGCAACTTTAATTTCATTGAATGGAAGGATGGAGGTATTTGATGACAATGGATTGCTAGAATACATCAAGAGAGATGTTACAAAGCCAACAAAATCTGATGCCCAAACCTTTCTCAGTGGAAAAAAGATGTAGCCAAGGTGTGGAGAATAATATTCGAGGGAGTACGGGACCACATTGTCAGCAATCTCCATGGGAAAGAAATCCTTATGCAATGTGGTAAGCACTGAAAAATATATTCTAGAATAGTAGTAACCACAAAAAGTTGGTGCTCAAAGATAAACTTTGAAATATCAAGATGTAGAATAATGACTTTATCCTGCAATATCTGAGGAGGTTCACACAAGTTCGTGATGAGCTTGCAGGAGTTTTTCTTACTATTTTAAAGGATGACTTGGTAAGCATAACCCTTCTGGGCCTTCCCAAGAGTTGGCATAACTATCAAGATTAAGTGAATGGGAGGGAGAAACTACCAAATTGGAAACACTTATGCTACAATTTGGTACAGGAGGAAATAACGAAGAATACCAGAGATGGGACCTCATCCAAGGGAAAGGATGAAGAAAACTTTTCATTGGTTGGAAAGGGAAAGAAGGGAAAAGGGAAGAAATATCAAACCAAACCAGAATCCAGCCAAGGGGAAAAGAAGAAAGGTTTGTCAAAAAATAAATGCTTCCATTGTCATGAATACAAACACTATGCCATGAAGTGCCCACAGAAAAAGGTAAGCAATATGACCTTAGGAGGAGCAGCGGGTGAAGCCTCGGCTTCACACTTCGACCTTGAATTTACCCATATCGCATGCATGTCCAACACAGTGATGGGGAGCGTGTGGTACTTGGAGTCAAGTGCATTTTTCCACATGACAGGGTGTAGAGATTTTTTCAATGAGCTGGAGGAGAAATATCTCGAGATGCACATCAAGCTAGGGGATGACGGAAGGTAGAACATGACCGGTATTGGTATAGTCACCTTTCAGAGGGAGTCAAGCTCCCCTCTGAGGCTCAAGGATGCCATGTTTGTTCTAGGCCTAAAGAAAAATCTCATCTCTTTTGGAGTTTTGGAAGACTGTGGTTATGATGTGATCTTCAACAAAGGAAAAGAATTACTAAGACACATAGCCATGGGACAGGTGAAGAAGATCGTAGTTTGTGTGAAGAATCTGTATAATTTAGATGTGGAAGATTATGTTACATTAAGCACTAAGGAAGATAAAGTGCAGGGCCGTGATGTAGGTGAACGTTATCACATAAGACTTGGCCATTTGCATCATGGTACCTTGAATATTATACAACAAATAACCACTAGCCTCCCTAAAGGAGCACTTGAGTAGTAGGATGTATGTAAAGGATGTACCTTGGGGAAGTTCATAAAATCCGCATTCCATGATTGGGACAACGAAGTGCGTGCAGTCCAAGAAAGGATCCACTCTGATGTCTGTGGACCTTTCTCGATAGCCTCCACTACCAAACAATTTTTTTTTCCTTTTTATTGATCAATGACTTCTCATATAAGTGTTGGATCTTTTCATGTAGAACAAAGATGTGATGTTCTCCAAGTTTGTATAATTCAAGGCATTGGTTGAGAAAGAAATTAGCAAGAAGGTGAAGGCCCTCAAGAGCAATAATGGAGGTGAGTATGCATCTAATGAATTTAAAAATCTATGTGTGAAAGAATACAGTCGACTAGAGTTGACAACACCTCACAACCGACATCAAAATGGGGTGTTTGAGAGAAAGAATCGTAGTATTTTGGGAGAAATAAGGGTGATATTGCATGACCAAGGCCTACCTCTGGATTTGTGGGTTGAGGCATGCAATACAACATTTTTTTTGTAGAATCGAAGTCCTCATTGGATTCTTGGCATGATTACACCGAAGGAGGCTTTCTCGAGAAGAAAGCGGGATGTGTCGCACTTCAATATTTTTCGAGCCTCTATTTACTGCCATGTCTCCAAAGAACCAAGGAATAAGCTTGACTCGACCGTAGAATTGGGGGTATTTGTGGGTTACACAGAAAATCACCACAACTACCATGTGTACTTTCCATCACTCATAATGATAGTTGTGTGAAGGGATGTAAATGTTGATGAGCAAAAAGCCACGTGGTTCTCTCTTGAGAGGGAGCTTTAGATCCCACCAAAAGATGAGCTTACAGCTCTAAAGGGGAAACCTCAAGAAGTTGTAGAGCAGCCACAAATTGAGGAGCAGAGAGTGGAGACATTCACTCAAGCAAAACCATCTAGAGAAGGCAGAAAAAGAACTAAGGAAGTTGATAGACTTGTGCAGGATGCGAGTGAGAATGTGGGATATCCTTCAAATTTGTGTAAGAAAAGGAGGTCATCTAAGAGGTACACTAGCTACATGGCTCTTATGACTGAGCTTATAGAGATTGAGCCATTATATTTTGAGGAAGAAATAGAGCAACCTGTATGGGTTGATGCAATGGTGGAGGAATATGAATCCATTGCAAAGAATAGTGTTTGGGAAGTGGTCCCAAGACCAAAATATAAATCAATAGTGGGTTTGAGATGGATCTTCAAGGTGAAGTAGGCAATAGATGAAATCATAGAGAAGTATAAGGCTAGATTTGTGGACAAGAGGTACTCTCAAGTTGAGGGAATTGACTGTGAGGTGACCTTTTCTCTTGTAGCAAGGTACTCATACATTAGATCAAATCTTGCTCTGCCTACGCAGATGGGGTAGAATATCGATCAGATGGGTGTAAAAAAAAAAATTCTCAATGGGGGTATTAAGGAGGTGGTGTACATAGATAAACACAAAGGTTTTGAGACATTTGATCATAAGTCTCATGTGTGCAAACTCAAGTGAGCGTTGTATGATCTCAAACAAGCACCTCATGCTTGGTACACCAATATCAATAACTATCTCACCAGTTTGAGCTTCACCATAAGTGAAAGAGTCACTCCCTCCTTCATACACCTAGAACTCACTAACACTCCCTGTCACACACTCTTATTCATTCATTTCCATGCATTTTAAACTAGTACTCCCTTGTGTTTCCGTGGAACTCCCTAACAATCCCTAACATATGTCAGCACCCTAGCACCTAGCACATCTTGGCATGTTTCCCTGACCTTTAGCATGCCTTAAAACTACCTAGAATATCTTGTCTCTCCCTCCTTAGCAAACTTGGGACTCACTCACACTTTTTGTCACAAAATCTTATTCATTCATTTCCATCCTTTATGTTGACCTAGTGCTCCCTTGTGTTTCCTTGGCACTTTGTAACACTTCCAGGAACGCGTTGGCACACCCTAGCCCTGGCACATCTCGGCTTCATGTTTCTTTGTCACTCTAGCATGCGTTAGAATTACCTAACATACCATGTCACTCCCTCCTTAACACACCTAGAACTCACTCACACTCTCTATCATATAATGTTATTCATTCATTCCATTCATTTTTACCTAGTGCTCCTTAGTGTTTCCCTAACACTCACTAACACTCCTTGGCAGTCATTGGCACACTCTGGCACTTGGTACATCTTGGCATAGTTCCCTAGCACTCTAGCATGCCTTGGCACTTCCTAGCATACCTTATCATTCCCTCCTTACCACACTTGGAACTTGCTAACACTCCCTATCACACACTCTTATTCATTCATTTCCATGTAATTGAAACTAGTGCTCCCTTGTGTTTCCTAACATTCCCTAACACTCCTTCTAATGCATTAGCATCACACCCTAGAACCTGGCACAACTTGCCATGCCTTAGCACTTGGCATGTAATGGCATGCCTAACATGCCTTGTGTTTGTCTATCATGTGTTAGGACTTATTGGCATTCGTTGGCAGATGTTGGCACTCCCTAGTTGTTATGCCCTTATAGATAACCTTACATTTTTTGTGACTTGGTAAACCAACCAAGTCATTGAAAAAATAATGTTATGCCTAGCCCAAAGTCTCCCTTTGTTTAAAACTGATTTGTCCATCCCCTTATCACAATCGTAGGCTCCCTTCTTACAAGTCCTATTCTAAAATTTTCCTAACACACTTCATCCTTAGGACACTTGGAATTCATTGACACTCCCTGACACACACTCTTATTCATTCATCTCCATGCATTTTGACCTAGTTATACCTTGTTATGCCCTGACACTCCCCATTAACACTCCTCGGCATGCATTATCAATGTCTGGCATGTGCTAGCACGTCTTTTCATTCCTTAGCATGCCCTGGCACTCCTTAGCTATCATGCTCTCACAACTACCCTCACTTTTTTTGCAACATGGGAACCCAACCAAATCCTACCTCGACTACAAAAACTTGACCAAGTTACAGCTACTACAACTAGAATATGCCTTGTTCACCTAAGAACTTCCTATAACTCGTCTTGGGCTACTCATGTTAAATCTCAACTCATACAACTTAACATGTTACGAAGACAAGGCCCACATCCAACTGTGGTCGTAAAACAACTAAGCAACATATTTTACATCTTGACATGCCATAAAACTCGGCACTTGTGACAATCCCTAGGCATAATGTGGCACAAGTTAGAATTTGTTTCATTCCTTAGCATGCTTTGGCACTCCTTAGAAAATCCTAACACTCCCAAACACCTAGCACACCTAGTACTCGCTAACACTCTTTATCACACTCTTATTCATTCATTTCCATGCATTTGAAACTAGTTCTCCCTTAAGTTTCCCTAGCACTTGGACCTAACACTCACGAGCATGTGCTGGCACCACACCTTGGTGCCTGGAACAGCTTGGCCTGCCTTAGCACTTGGCATGTCTTGCCATGCCTAAAATTCCTTGGAACTTTCTAGCATGTGTTAGTACTTCCTAGAATTCCGAGGAACACCTTGGCACTCCCTAGCTGTCATGCCCTCATAAATAACCTTACTTTTTTTGTGACTTGGGAACCCAACCAAGTCTGGCTTTTTCCACACCTTATCGTAACTATAGGCTTGCCTCTTGCAACTCCTAATCTTAACTTCTCCTAACACACTTCAACCTTGGGACACCTAGAATTCGCTAACACTCCTTAATGCACACTCTGATTTTTTCATTTCAATGCATTTTGACCTAGTTATCTCGTGTGATGCCCGAAAACTCCCTAACACTCCTCAACATGCATTGACAGTGTTTGACATATGTTAGTACACCTTTTCATTCCTTTTCATGCCTTCACACTCCTCTCACAACTACCCTTACAATTTTTTAAGACTTGGGAACCCAACCAAGTCCTACGACAAATACAACAACTTGACCAAGTTATAGCTACTACAACTAGACTATGCCTTGTTCACCTAAGAACAACCTATAACTCATTTAGGCTACTCATGTCCAATCTCAACTCATCCCACTTAACAAGTTACGAATTCAAGGCTCACATCCAACTGTGGCCATGAAACAACTAAGCAACATATTTTACGTATTGACATTCCATAACACCTGGCATGCCTAATAAACCCTTGGCATTATGTGTTGTGTGTTAGCATCCCATGCATTCCTTGGAATTCTTTGGCACTCCCTAGCACACCCTAGCACTCCCTGACATGCCTTGGCACTCTAGCATGCCTTGGCACTACTTGGCATATGACCTTGTCACTCCCTCCTTAGCACACTTAGAACTTGCTGACACTCCCTATCACATACTCTTATCTGTTCATTTCCATGCATTTTTAACTAGTTCTCCCTTGTGTTTTTTGTGGAACTCCCTTACACTCTCGGGCACACATTGACTCACTCTCACACCTTGGACATCTTAGCATGTCACCCTGACACTCTAACATTCCTTGGCACTACCTAGCATACCTTGTCACTCCCTCCTTAGCATACCCAAAACTCATTGACACTCCTTGTCACACACTTATTCATTCATTTCCATCCATTTTAAACTAGCACTCCCTTGTATTTCCCTGATACTCCACAACACTCCCTGGCATGCATTGACACACCCTAGCACCTGGCATACCTTTGCATGCTTCCCCGACCTTTAGCATGCCTTAGCACTGCCTAACATACCTTGTCACTCTCTCCTTAGCTCACATGTAACTCAAATGACAATTCTTATCACAAACTCTTATTTGTTCATTTACATTTGTTAATTTGACCCAGTTTTCCCTTGTGTTTCCTTGGCACTCCCTAACACTTCCTAGCACATGTTGGCACACCTTGGCACCTGGCACATCTTGGTCGCATGCCACCCTGTCACTCTAACATGACTTAGCACTGCCTAGCATACCTTGTCACTCTCTGCTTAGCACACATAGAACTTGCTAACACTCCCTGCCACACAAGCTTATTCATCCATTTCCATGCATTTTGACCTAGTTCTCCCTTTTGTTTCCTTGGAATTCCCTAACACTTCCTAGCACATGTTGACACACCCTAGAACCTGCCACATATTGAACGCATGTCACCCTGACACTCTAGCATGGCTTAGCGATGCCTAGCATACCATGTCACTCCGCCCTTAGCACACTTGGAACTCACTGGCGCTCTGTGTCACACACTCTTATTCATTCATTTCCATGAATTTTGATCTAGTGCTCCCTTGTGTTTCCTTGGTACTCCCGAACGCTCCTTAGCACACATTGGCACACCTTGGCGCTTGACACATCTTGGTATGCTAACCTAGAATTATAGCATGCCCTAACACTACCTATCATACCTTATCACTCCCTCCTTAGCACACCTAAAGCTTACTGACACTTCATTTCCATGCATTTGAAACTAGTGCTCCCTTGTGTTTCCCTAGCACTTTTCCCTCACACTCTCTAACATGCGTTATTTGGAAAGAGGACATAAACAAGCTTTTAGATGTTTCTAAATGGAGTACTCTTCACCTATGTCCTTCTCCTTTATTCCACGTGAGACAAATGAAAATTTTGATATTCTTAACTATGGTGTTCTTCTTTTATACATGTGACCCTTGACTATGCCATGAAATCCTCCAAAATATTCTTAAAGAATGGGAGGACCTCTTCATGCATGAAGTTAGTGGAATGTGACAAGTTATCCAAAATTCCTCCAAATATGTGATTTGTACCTTGGGAAATGTTAAAGATATCCTCAATGGAAAAAGACATAAATATTTGTAGCCAAGTGCCCTAAATGTGAGATGTTGCCACCTGTGCAATTGTGCCTCCTTTCGATGCTAAAATTGTCACCCTAGTTGTGCAAGACTCACGAGGTGTCACTTTGGATCAACTCAGGGTTGTTGGCATTGTTACCTTATCAACAAATCCTCTCACTTTAGAATACTTATTGAATCTTGGGGGTATCCCACAGCACAAATTTATGGGGTCTTTATGTGACTAGATCACTAACACTGAAAACCATCTTTACATTGAATGGTTCGACATCTTGATGATCCCTATCCTATTGACCGCAAATTTTTTACTCATTATTTCTTTAATTGCAACACCTCTAGTAGATATTGATGGTGTTCATGATCCTATTTCTGGTTCTCTCCTTTATGGAAACAATATTATATCCAATGCCATTATTCAATGAATGGCTACACAATAGGGACCCTATGAGCCAATCATTCATGTTGTCAATGTAGTGCCTACACAACACAAAAATTCGATGGTCTATCATAGACAAACACTTTATGATGGGTTTCAAAGATACCCAACCTACGAAAACAAGCTACATTCTATTGTCGAAGCCTGTAAGTAGTGGAAGAAATATAGTATACCAAAGGAAATGGCCATCCACACCAATTGTAGGCCTTTTCCCGCACTAGATAATCCTTGGGAGTTAGTGCCCCTAGATTTTATGTCATGTTTTCCCTCAACCAAGCATGGTAACAGATGTGCTTTTTGTTGTTGTTGATTGCTTCCTTAGGATAGGAATTTTGTCACCTTGTAAGAAGATTGTCGCAACAAAATCCACTCATAAGTTCTTCTTCAAGCATATTTTGGTTCACTTTGGGTTTTCAAAGACCATATTTCTTGATAGGGATAATAAGTTCCTTATTATTTTTTGGTTTAACCTTTGGTCCATGATGGACATCAATATTGACCAAATCCACTACCTTCCATCCCTAGATTGATAAATAAAAATTAGTAGTCAATAGGATTATTATAGATGTCTTTAGAGTATGCAATTACAAGCATCCATATACACATGTTGAAAACCTCCATATTGTTAACATAAATTCGACATAGCTCTTCATATTTATATTGGCCACAAGCCTTTTCAGGTGTGCTTGGGGTCCCAACAATTGGAACAAATTGATGTAGCTACATTCATGGTATAACACATGAAGATACCTCCTATACTTGGAATGAACTAAGTAAAACAACCAATTTTGAGGAATGTATCCAACAAATTCAACAATGAGTTCATGATATTTTTTAGGAAGTTGCCAACTCCAAGTACAAGTAGATACACAATCCATTGGGTTCCAAATAAGTTTAAGGTTGTTGATGAGTTATGGTTAGACTTGCATAAAGAGAAATTGAAAAACTCCCATAAGAAGCATATAGCACTTTGACACAAGCCTTACACCATCACTAAGGCTATGGGTGATAATTCTTTTGAGGATAACCATAGGATGATTTATATTACTTCAAAAGTAGATATATGTTAATATGATTTAGGCTTGATGAAGTGCATGTCTAAAAAGGTTTCTTTAAAAAAATTTAAAAAAAATGATCACACCATCACTGACATAAATTATTGTGATATTCTACTTGACATTCGATAACTACAAAAATTATCATGATATTCTACTTAACATTAGATAACTACAAAAGAGATTTTAGGATCATTATAACTAAATTTTTTAAACATTATACCTCTCTAATATTATTTCTCTTATGACTATTTTTTTAGATATTATCACTCTAATATTATTTCTCTTACAGGTTTGAGAGCTTGTGTGTATAAGAAGACCATTGCATGTGGGGCATATCTCTACCTTGCTTGTTTTATAGTCCTCTCTACCTCAGGTTTCCATAACCCAAAACGTTTTTCTATCCATTTGAGGGATGAAATTTCCTTCGCCAATGTGGGAGAGGGAGAGGGGGGCAATGGTTGAACCCACGACTCTTGAAATCAATCTTGATCTCGAACCATACCCAGATGAATGCACATATGAACACGAGGGATCATATTCAAACCCCACTATCGTGGCTATTGTGATAGCATTGTTGAAGGAGTTACAGTGAAAATTTGAACCGAGATGGATTGAAGAAAACTCCACTGCGTGTTACCAAGGCATTTAGGGATGGAACAAGAGGTATGCATTCAATATGCCTGTTTTTGGATTTGATGGCCTCCTATTATCTATTACTGATATTGTTGGTATCTATTGAGGACAAACATCAGAACTCTTTTCGCTTATGTTCTTGCACTTCTTGGAGAAATTCTCCTTAATCATGGTCTTTCCTGTGCCCATGTTTCCCAAGACACATTTATATTTTTATTCACATATATTATTCTAAAATACTAGACCTATTCATCTCTAGACATTACCTCTAAAAAGCTATGCATATTTTTCTTCTTTCTGTTGTTTCATACCTCTAGGTAGGCTGGCGTACAATTCCAAAATTTACTAGTAAAAAATTTAATTTTTGGGAACTGTCAAAATGAAACCTTTTCTTTGATGTAAATAATTGATTGAGCATCAATCTAATAACCCATATGAGGAATCATGTGATGCCTTAGTATTGGATATTATAAAACATGCATTGGATGATAAGTCCTTGTGCAAGGTAGCAACAACTACATCTTCCTAGGAAGCATGGAAGACCTTAGAAGTAGAATTTGGTATAAAGGGAAGTGACATAAAGTAACAAATTCTGTTACAATTCCCTTAACTGGAATGGGCCTTTTCCATTAGTTGGGTTGTCATATAAACCCATGTGAAGCAAGATGTAATTAAATTTCATTGAAAAACTAATGTTATGAACATAATTGGGCGTTTTGAACATGAATAAATATTTGTTTGGTCCTTGTCATCCCTCTAGAGACACCTCTTTTGGAATCTACTCAAATATGCATGAAAAATATAAAAACGAGTGATGTTAAATTTCACTTTCAATAATGGTGAGGTCGATAAATGAGTACATTTCTAGAATACTAGATGAAGAGGTCCAAGGATCAATAACTGATAATCATAGCATCGATAATTTGTAGAGAATACTAGTCAAATATTGTATCACTAAAGTTTGGAACTTCTACAATGCTAAAGGGTCCAACTAGCTTGGGAAAAAGGACTTCTACAAAGTAGAAGATGGAACAAAAGAACTTCTACAAAGTAGAAGGTTGTTCCATTTCCCTTACCACATTTCAACGAAAATCTCTATACTGATAAGGATCTAACACATCATATCCTTCGTAAGAGAATGATAAGTGGTCTACATTTTGTGGGTGTCAAAACATGTTGAAACATTTAATACGATTTTGCATGAAAATCTATAACATGCAAGACACACATAACTTTCTTCTCTCTCTTAATGTGAGATACACAAGTGTCCAACAAGTACCAAGTCAACCCTCTAAAAGTTTTCCACAAATTGTCTTTAAACTATCCACAATGAACTCGATCAAAGTCTTGAATTATATTTGTAGGCATTCTTTACTTTCCCAAAAACCTCGGCCTTCACCACATAATAGACTCTGATATCAACTACGAATGGACTCATTATCAAAGACAAGGCTTGAACTTCACCCTCATAATGGGCTTAGAATTCATCACAAAACATGCTTGGACTTTATCTTAGATAAGCTCATATTTCACAAATTCCATAAAGATGGTGTTCCATTAAGAGCTTGTTCAACTCTTGACCTAGTCACCATAAGTTTTCATAATGTCTTAGAAACATGATTGAGCTTGGTTTGGTGTAACTGGTGAAGTGTAAGACTAAATAAAATGTAATAAATTCTATCATAAAAATTATTGAAACTATGAAATTCTATTTTTGTAGCTAGACCATCCATTAGAATATGACAAAATATAATATCAATAGGTTGGAATAATTTTGTTTCTACATAATTATCTAACTTATTAGTTTGTTTCATATTCATAGTTTCTTATTAGAGTACACTACTTAACTAAAAAATTATTCTAAAATGAAACTATCGTACTAAAATTATAGTGACTATTTTAATAGTCTTAATTAAAGCAAGATAACCTTGACTATTTTAATTGTTTTTTGTCTTAATTAACACAAACAAAAAAAAATTATGGCCGGACTTTATAGAATTTTAAAAATCCCAGGTCAGAAGAGGATGTGTGGGTAGGCCAAAATTTATAGGGTGCTAAAAATCCCAGGTCAAAAGAGAATGTGTGTGTAGGCCAAACTTTATTGCATGTTAAAAATCCCATGTCAAAAGAGAATGTGCGGGCATGTTTTATTTCCTTCATTTAGGGAAGCCCTTGACAATGGAGAGCTCCACATCATGAGTGATACCAACAATATAGCATCCTTCCTTCCATCTAGATATGCCTAGATCGATAGGCAGAATTATAGCAACATTAGAGCATCCCCTTCAAAATTGGAGTATCCCCTCCATGTTGAGATCGATTCCCAAATAGATAATCATAGTCTACAACTGCACAGGTAACAGTAAAAGTAGCCACTAAATTTTTACCAGTAGAGGCAAGGGAAAAAGCGACAAGAATACCCAACAGAGACAAGGGTAGATGCGGCAAGCATAACTAGATAGAGAAGACGTGATAAGCATACCCAGCAGATATAGGGGTAGACACGACAAGCCTACCCAGATAGAGAATACACATGGGAGAGACAATGGCTAGGGCATGCAGAATTCTTTGAACCTGCGCATCATTTTCAATTTTGAAATTAACACTTCAGGGCTTCGGTTGTCATGGGCAATGAAAGGCTTTTTTTAGTTGTTTGGAAGTTTGAATTTGGTTGAAAAAACCTAATTTAAGAATTTGGCAGATTTGGATCTGAGTTGAAGTGTTGTGTAGAGTGTCCAGGAACAACCATTGCGGCGTTCTATCCATAGTGGGAGAGAAATCCACCAGTGAAATCGAGTTGTGGCAAGATGTGCTGGAATGCTCAATTGCAGCACTTCCACACCTCTTATCTTCTTTGGAATTCCATATTTATGCCCACCTTCATATAAACTCTAATTTTTCGACCTATTTTGTAGTTACTAGTTTATTAATTCTCCTGCATCTTTTTTTTTTGGCACTCAAGTTCATGGTCGCTAAAGTAGAGTAGTTGTGAAAGTCTTCAAAAACTTGGAGACAAGCCTAGGGATTCCTTACCCATCATCGAAGCCTATGAAAGCTATTGGGAGTCCTTGGAATGGTGAAAATTGGCCACTTATAAAGGTCAAATATAAACAAGAAGCAGTCCCTTTTCATAGCCACTTTCCAAAGCTTTGTTATTGAAGGTCACAAGTGCTAGGGGGATTATCAGTCCTCATTTTTGTCCATCCTCTCCATCTTTAGAGTGGTGGAAGGATATGGGATTATGGATTGAATGCAGAACACATGAGGCAGATGAGACGAAAGCCTCAGGTGGAAGTAGAGGGCTATTGTTTGCATAGTACACTTGACTTTCTGAAAATGCTCCACAAACTCTACCTCTAGCTCTTAGAAGTTGTTGGCGATGATCCTACAGCTTTTCTTGTTTCCCTCTCTCTATCAATTCAAAATGGATGACTCACTCTATTTGTAAAGAACCAGACTATTAGGTGTGTCTAAAGGCTTGGTGCTCATAGTTTTACCTTATGTATAAACACACATAATTATTGAAAATGATTTGTTCCCACAGGAACGGAGATCAAGAACAAAGGTAGAAATATTTTAGTACCTAGTCCTCAAATGGGAGTTCACCATTTTTATTGGTCTATTCATTGGCTTCATTGCAGCCTTTGAGAACCTAGCAACACCAAACATTGCAAGCTTGGAATTCCATATTTCGTCTCAATTGATATTGCAGAACAGGTACAGACTATAGTATGAATGCTCTTTACATTTATAACATAAATTTCTTTCCCTATTTGTCTTCAATCTATAGCATTGGGATTAGCTACTGGTATAGAGAATGAGTATTCTGGGCTCTAGGGAATAAATGGGCATTGGAAAGTCTAGACTTAAATTAGGAGATTAGATTTAAATAAGGAGATTGTGAGGGTGAACAAAACTGTAATTTTTATTATCTGGTATAAATTCTATAATAAAAGTAAATTTTAATTGTTGTTGTCCGATGGAATCTCTATTGTGAAATTGTATTGAAGGTGTCAAATATTGAACTTCATCAGTAAACAAACAATATGTTGAAGGTGTCAAATCTTTTCCATAGCTTTAAATTTGTAGCTGATAACAATAACCTTATTGGAGGTGTTTGACCAGTTACACAGCCAATGATAGCCCACAAAATTCATGAATTCCCTTTTTCAAATGAATCAATAGTGATGTTCATGTCAGATATCCTTAATCTACAAACAAATGTACAAATTACAAGAGTTGCCATTATTAACATGGTACCCATTTAAAGATGATTTTTCTTTTCATTGAATTTGATATTGATGTAATCTTATGTATTATCAAAATAATCTCTTAGAATTGATATCTTGTGAAGTGTATTAACCATCTAGACAAAGTATGGCTCTAAATTAATTTGTGTAGTTAATGTTAGGTAAGGAGTATCAGATCTAATTTGAGATGTTCATCACAATGTCATTTCCACTGAAAGTATGATCATCAAGAAGTTTATACTTTTTTAAGTAGCTTGGATATTATCCATCTCCATTACGATCATGGTAGATATAAGGGTTCATGCTAGATATAAGGACAAGTATGAGGACTACTCGAAATTATCCCCTGCCCTGAAAATGTTCTCCATCATTTTGGGATAAGGTTGAGCTCTCTACATTTTTATTGAAGTTATCATTCTCATTATCTCTAGAAACGTAGACCACCAATATCTCTAGTGAAGAAGGATTTTGTATAACAAGTGGGGTGAGAATTTATTATCGTGGATCTATTAAGTTTTGATTAACATGTTATTTTCTTAGGAAAGTCATTTTGATGATCTACATCATCCCTTGAATTAGTCTCAAATACATCATCTCATTGACAGTAATTGAAGAAAGAACATAAACAATAAATGAGGAAGACAAGCCAAGACAATAGAACACAAGGACACGAGGATTTGGAATCCCTTTCTAAAATTCTGCTTAGTTTTTGCTAGTGCTTGTGGAGTTTGCACGCACAGACTACCCTTTTTTGTATAAAACCTCTGTCATTAAGTTTTATTAATAGTCAGAGGAAGCTTTTATGTCAAACAAAAATGTTAAAATCCACACTTTCCAATGTATTCAATCCTGCTTGAATTGGATCTGTCAATCAAAAGTTCTGAATTCATACATGATATGAATCCTTCAAATTTATACCAAATCCTAAGAAAGCATTCCATGTAAAAAATCTTGTGACATTTTCTTTTGAATAGATCTAGTCTAACTAGACTTGTATCTTCCATTCAAAAGACAACTGCCATTTTCAACCCTCATTCAGCACTTGTTTAGAGCCAAACTTCTACAAACTACAACTTGTTTGGCTCTATACCAAATCCTTTGAAATTATGTCCATCAAATCTTTGAATATATGACTTCCAACATACTCTGTTCCAATCAAACATGGACTTGCAAGCCAAAGTTCTATGTTACGTGCTAGACACCAATAGTTCCTGGTCATTTTGATTTTGGAAAGAATGAAAGGGTACATGTGTATAAGATAATAGTTCTTAACATTCATTCTCTGTGAATTTTTCATGATGTATCATGTCATAAGAGAATCTTCTGTTATCATACTAATACTTATGTTGAATGACCAACATTTTATATTCATTGTACTTTTTGAGAAGTAACTGACAACTGCAAGTCAACACCAATGCATGTCATGATTTCAAGGAGTTGTAATGTCTTTACATAAAATCTCATCTTCTTGGCATCATGAGTTTTTTGTGGATAGTAGTAATAAGTTAGGTCAATTTTAGGAGATTTTTTTTGTGTAAGTTCATTTCATGGATCAGGAGTATTTTAGTCTTGGTTCATAATATTTAAATCATGAAATATATCCAGTATTGCAGTTAGCCTGTTTGAGTTACTATGTATTTATGAGATCATAGTTTGGTTAGATTCTGACTGATGCGACATTACAAGGCTCGGTAACAACATCCTTATTTAGAGAGACACATTTTCTTCTTGTAACATTAGCATAATGTGTGAGTTGACATTTATTTGGGGCTTGTCTCTTTTACTCTGGAATAAAGGTATTTTGATAAGAATTAACTGCTTTTGTTGACATGCCAGGAACAAGAAGGCCAACCAGTTGAGAATGTATCGAGGATTTTACCTAAGGATGAAGATCGTTTGATGAAGCGAAATAAGAGAATGTTTGGACAACTTTTGGGAACTCTAGAGGTAACGTTAAAATGCTTTAGCTGTTAATAGTTTCTTTGAACTTTAAAATGAACATCTCTCTAATTTGTAGACAAATCATACATATAGTATTAGCATAAGAACTGTTATTGGTCCATAATTGGGTATAGTGGTTAAAAATATGGGGCTATTACTTTTAAAATACATGAAATTTGCTTAAACCTGTGATTCTTATGGTTCTAAATTTTAATCAACTGAGAATAAGTAAGTTGACGACGCCTTACATAAATGAAACTAATCTTTTTATGTCTAATAATTTTGAGTGCTTGGTCAAAGGATTTTAACTTTTAACATTAGGCAACCAATAATGGAAGCCATGGATATTATTATTTAGTGTACATCGATGTTTTTAATCATGTAATGCAGTTTTTCCATCATATTACAACTTTATAATTGTATCTAATATGTTGCAAGAAAAAGGTTTCAATGAATGATATCTTGTATAGAAAGATCTTAGGTTGTACACCATTTTTGTCTTGAATCTGTAGTTATTGTTTGTAACTTTGTAATTTGATTAATAAAGATGAATTTTCTCCTTCATGTGTCATCCCATTTTAGGTTGTCTATGGGTAAGACAGTTTCCTGAAATGCTATAACTTTGTAGTTTCAACTTTTGAAATGTGATATAACTTAGTTTTCATAACCAAAATTATATGAAATTTAAAAAAATTACCTTATGTATTTATTCTTCCATCTATTACCCGACTTATTCTTAGGAAAAAAAACTCTACTATTCAATGAAAATTAACAATTGAATAATTTATCATTTTTGTATTCTATCACTATGCAAAAATTTCGAGAGGAGGATAAACATTTGTCTTCAATAGAAGCATTTATAAGGAGATCTGATTCTTTAAAAAGAGTAAGTGCCCTATGTCTTTCGGTAGTATTTTAACATTATACTACATAGTAAATATATAGTTAGGCTATCTGATTAAATATAATTGTATGTGTCAGAAAATTAAGAGAATTAAATAAAATACATTTCCCCAACATGATTATAGATTTGCTCCAATTATTAAAGTGTTGTGGTCATGCTGGCTATTTTATCATGATCAAGTAATTATGCAAAGAGAGATGGTTGTTTGAGTATTTTTATTAACGAATCCAATTTATTGGATTAGAGCAGTGCTTTTTGGTAGGAATAGTACATGGCCCCTTTACTCATCTAGGCTCTTTAATCAACTGATTGTGATTTTTTTTTTACTAATTTAGAGTGGGCAATAGTCCCTTAGGTATGACCTTATTTCTTAAACCTTTCAGTTTGTAGTCCTAGACTCTTCAAAAGCTTATGATAGCCTATATATCTCATGGGAAGTTATCTCATGCTCATGAAATAATTTTTTTTGGGACTAGCCGATTCTATTGGCTAAAAATCCAATGATTTTTTAAGTGGCCCAAAAAATTGTTATACTGATATTTATGATTTTTCGGTTTTCCTTACCCGTACTGATTTTATTCCGATGGCTATGTTTGCAACATTGATTTTATATGCCTCCAAAGTCCAAACAAAAATATTTTGATCCTAAGATTCCACTTTCCATTAAGTTTGAACTTTTGAAGCACGTTTTGATTAGAAGGTTTAGGTTTCCATAGCCTTTATATATTTTCTAGGGGAACCTTACACGATCTTCCACCCCATTTCCTGGAATATCTGGATGGAGATGGTTTGATCTCCACCCACAAGAACAGTTGGTAACACTGAGGGGCTCCATTAGATCTAAACCTGTGACCTATGGTTTCCCCCTTACCAAAATGCATTGGGTTGATGTTGAGGAGTCCGTTCCCATGTTTGTATTTTTGTTTGCATAAACCAAGCTTGTAAATCCAACAACTTTATGTTAATGAACAACTCTTCAATCTAGGCAGGTGGGATTAAGAGAATAGATTTGATATTGTCTTTCTTTGGTTAAGTCCTCAAAGATGACTCCCCCATTCCTTGAACGACTGATATCTTTGTTTCAGCTATTTATCTACCAATTCAACTTCCTTACCTTCATCCCAAGCTGTAGCCAAATATTTTCTTAGCAAATTTATTTCTTTATAGAGTTTCTTATAAAAAATTATTTGTAGATTTGAAATTGTGGTCTTTTCCCTCCCATTTCATCCTATACTGCAACCTAACACTTGAATAGATAGAGTGAGTCCCCTTTCTTTATCTCTTTGATTTTAATTGTTCTTTATTCCAACCTTCATTGGAAAGAGTCCAATTTTCCTTATTTTGGCCAAAATATTCTTGGATTTGTAGTCTTTATTTGAGACAAAAAAAAACTGAGTTGGCCTAGGTAGATGGTTCAACTAGACTAAAGCTCTCATCCCAGTATTTAGAGAATGGTTTAAAAATATTGAAAGAATATGGTTCATTACGTAAAATTATTTTCCATATTTATCACGAAATAGTAGAAATCCCCTGGAACACAAAAAATTTTACATTTCTTTCTAGTTTCCATCCATAAATTTATGAATCGATGCTCTCTCTGAAATCACATATCCATTCCTAAAAGAGACTGTTGGACACCTAATCCTCAATGAGTTAGTGTGGAAGCCGAATGGACAAAAGGAGTCCAAGAGACCCTGGGATGTGAAACGCAAGGGTCACAACATCTACTATAAATGTAAATCATTTGTTAATAAAAAATGTACTCTCATGATTTATCCTTCATATTCTATTGCTGCCCATGTGTGTTTAACATGGTATCAGAGCGGGCGATCTCCTACCCTGCTCAAATTTGAGCCATTTTTTTTGTGGCCTCTATGTGCATATCAATTATGATATTTATGTTCACTGTCCATATCACTCCATTAATTCACTAACCATCAAAAATTTGATGCTTTTACTCTGTTGATTCCTTGGATTATATCTCTGTTGTGCCTAATCGAAATTCATGCACATCTGCTATACCGTATTCTGCTTCCACTATATTTAACCGTTTCTCTGTCAAGTCTGCGCCTTCTGTGGCAGTGTCATATATGCATTTTTCTGTCAAGACTGTGCCTTCTGTCTACTGCCCCCTCAGTCGTTGTTGCAAATCTCTGAGAGTATTTGCACCCTCTGCGCTCCCTGGGTTGTTCATAATTGTCCTCCTACAGTCTCTAATCATTGTTTGCGCATTCTTTTGGGTGTAACGTCTCTTGGACTGACAAAGAACGCCCAGCTCCTGACGTCACCTGCAACTAACACTGGAAGTGCACAGTTTGAACAGAGCAACGAGCAAAATGCTACATTGAACTGTTTTGAAGAATGCTACTCCTATTTTGAAGAATGTTGTCTCTTTGCTACTCGAATGATGCTCTTCGTTAGTTAACGCTGGTGAATCTTCCTACTCTCTTCGGCTGTTGTCTCCTGGCAAACCAGGTGTGGCACAGGCACGCCTTGCTAAGAGCTCTACACCATTATTTGAACGATTCAGCTGAAGTTTCACCGTTTAAGGCATTGTGTCTCCCGCTCCCGCGTTAGGATTGTCTCCTTGGAGTAAAATACAGGTATCTAGGTTTTGTGCTGCAAATGTAAAACGCACCACTGCGGAATAAGCTTCTTCCATGCTCAACACTGAGCAGACAGAATACGGATATGACTTGAAGATGAAATTCCCGAGGAGGAGGCGGAGGCAACCGAGCATCAAAGATTGAATTATATTAAACTGCTGATGATAGAGTTAGTGGAAAAGGTGCTAACAAACATGAGGGCAGAAGATGTTAAGAAAATTAATGTTCACAAACAATGTGAATGGACCAATTACATGGTCTTTGCCACTGGAAGATCAAACTGGCATGTTCGAAATATTGCACAAGCCCTATTTTACAAGGTGAATCAAAAAAAGAAAGGCGCTAATAGGATGATTTTACTTGGCATTGAAGGTCGTAAGGGAGGAAAATGGTTGGTCATCGATACAGGTAGCATTATAGTTCATGCACTTGATGAGAATGCTCGTGCATACTATGATTTGGAGAGTCTCTAGACAAAGGAAAACCTCTGTTGAATGCGCTATAAATTTTTGTATTTACAGTATCCAAAATGCTGTCACTTTAACGTGGAAAATCAGATGTGCCCCCCGATTTATGGCGTGACCTGAATTATCATTTCTAGACTATGTTGGCATACCTTGTTTTGTGACTGCTTTTCATTGCTGAGCCATTGGAATGGTCAAATGTTGCTACTTTTATTTAAGCTACCGATTTTCTTCAAAAGCGAAGGCGTTGGGGTTGAAAGAAATTTAGTTATGCACGTTTAATCATCAAAACAACAAAGCCAGTGTTGATCATGAAAAATGTTGAAGAAAGTCCATGCATTCATTCGAAGAAGCACTGAATGAGAGATCTCATAAGAGATGCATGTACATTGTAAACACATTTTTATAGACAAAAGATTGAGCCTTCATGCTATAAAGAATTCTGCTTTTCCTCATTGATGGGATCTGCCTTGAAAATTGCTTGATATCATCTGTTTTGTGAAAAAAAGACATTTATTGCGAAGGTATCTTCTTTGTCCTTTATTCCTATTGTATATTAGATAATGGGATCCTTCAGTGTGTCAATGTTATCTTCATGATTTCGTGGAGTGCTGCCAACATACCTAGTGATATACATTAATTTTCTTTTCAAAAAATAAAAAATAAAATTGGAGTGCATGCCAGGAGCCTGCATAGCAGCTATTTGCAGAAAATCATTTAAATTTTGGTAAAGGAATCTACACAGGGCAGAGACACGAGCTATCACTATAGCTATAGTTGCTCCAAGTTTCCAGACCTTCATAGGCTTGGAATCGCTGGTAACTTTGGGCAAATTGATCAAGATCTCAAGTTGAGTAAAAGAAGGCATTGTCTGTTCGTAGTTCATTTGGAGTCAAGGGGATTATTGCTAAAGGGACGTGGACTTGTCCTATAGCGAATCATGAACTAGTTGCAGAGTGGCACCTCTGGTAGCAGCATACATCACTACAAAATATCTTCATGTAATTATTACATAAAGTTGAAGTGGAATATTGTTTTCATGCAAATCTAGTATCTCAAATATTGAAGTGGACTATTGTTTTCTTTGAAGAAAGTGGCAAGATCAGAGAATAATGATTCGTACCCCAGTCAAGGCATATGAGCATTCAAGTCCTGTCCATGACGGTGTTATAAGTGTTGAAGTTTTGTTAACCATCATTTCTGATTCAAAAGGGAAGGAGTATTTGAAGGATCCAAGCAAGTTTGCAGTTGTTGCTGCCCCAGTTGTGGTATTAAAACTCATTATAGTCTCTGTCTACATATATATGCATTGATTCCTTGATTCATTTGCTGCACATTTATAAAGGATATTGCTGTGTACTGTGAGTGGGTATTACTTTTCTACACTGAGTAGTAGTTGTGATTAGTTTTTAAGGTGTAAATCTGACATTGAAGAAAAAAAATGGCTAGAATCGGTGAAGTATTAGAGATCCTTAAAACTCTCATATTGTCTACTAATCATGAAACATTAAAAGTCAGTAAAGTTTCTCTCACAGACATTCATGTCTGTCTACAAAATGCACAAGAGAAAATTGATTTTTTGCAGCTTGAAACTCAACTATAGCAAGAAGAACTAAAACAGAGGAGTCATTCTAAACATTTCTATTCAGAACATTGAGACTACAACCCACCAGAAGCAAGTCAATAATGTTACAGTTGATTCAGATTTAGTAACGAATAAAGCAACAGCTGTACATGCATATGCAGAAACTCAATCTGCACTTCCCAAGCCCATCATCAGACCTTGGGAATAGCTTGTCCACAACAAGCACATAACTGGTCTTGGATATGACAAGCACTTGTCCTTTCATATTCCAGACTACGCCAAGCCCATTCAGTTTCAGAGTGTTGGATTCATTCATGACAGTTCACCTACTCCTCATAACAGTTCACCTCTAGTTGTTCAAGACAGTGCCCCTCTTCCACAGCAACAACAAAAACAACAACAACAGATTGTGAAATGCCAACACTGTGACTGAGTTGGCCATTTGAAAGATCATTGTTTTGATGTTCATCCATGTAAGCACTATCATAAAACCACTCATTCTTCACACAGATGCTTCAGAAACAAACGTCCTGCAAGAACAAAGATTCATCTTGGATGGATCACTTCTTAGCAATGGGCATCAAAAACCAAGAAGATATTCCAAACACATGCCAGAACTTGTTCCAGAGTATTAAACAGTCTTGCAGATGAGTTTTCTCCATCATCTCACCTTGTATCTGACAGGGGGGAAATGATGGTCATCTACAAGCTTCAAAGTCACATCAAACGAGCCTGAGCCACAACCTGCCACACCAGTTTCAGAGTTGCAACTAGAGACAAAGATGCCCCTAAACATGCCTTTAGTTGGTAATCTAGGACACTTCCTCTAGCAAAAGACTTCAGCTTCTTGCCAGTTTTGGAAGCATTCCAGGAACAAAATTGATCCGGATTTAAACAGGAACACAGTAAAATACAGAGATAACCATATACACAAAGATGCAACGGAAATAATGTTTCATTTCATTAATGGAAAATACCGAAATATGCTTACAACCAGAATTGGAAATAAACCAGCTAGGGCGATGGTAGCTTATCTCTGAGAAGAGATGTGCGGCTACATGCCTCTGAACTGTTCCGAATTGTGTTACAATGAGGTTCGAAGGCCTATTTATTGTTGAGAAACAATGGAAACCCTTCACATTCCAAAACCTAGCCCTAGAAGATGAACGCCAAATTTTGGGCCCCGTTTTTGGGTAAGTTGGTACATCAACTTCCCGGGGTCGCAAATTGGTCGTATTATCTCCGTTTGACGTGCATGATAGCCCATTGGAAAGATCTCTCCGAGGACTACGACGGAAAAGACAATTTTTAGACCAAAAAATCACTAGCAGTATATTTCCCAAAAAACGTCGTTTAGGGCCTCAAAACGGCTTCGGAAGTTTAGGACCCGAAAAACTGCTAAAAATAGTAAATTGTGCTATAATTAAGGAAACTGAAAAACTGAAAGAGACAGTTGTGGGGGTCCAAATGGGATAGGTGGGTGGCCACCAACATCCACTTGGATCAAAAATTGAGAACACTTCCTCTAGTTGAAGACTTCATCTTCTTGCCAGTTTTGGAAGAGTTCTAGGAATTGCATTAAGCATTCCAGAGTTGTTGTTCATCCTTAAACCATCACAGGTTGAGACTTCCCTTTTCAGGTTGAAGTTATCCCTTTTATGCGAGGTGAGACATCCCTTTCATGGTTGAAGGTTTCCCTCTTCAAAACAATAGGAGCACTTCCTCTAGCAGAAGACTTTAGCTTCTTGCCAGTTTTGGAAGAGTTCTGGGAACTGCACTAAGCATTCGAGTGTTGGTGGTCATCCTTAAACCACTGCCCTTTATACCAACATTTCAAAGAGCACATTCAACCTAGTGTTGCCATGCATTTTTGCACATTTTGTATTACAGCTCTCTTCTTGGATTCATACATAACCCTTTGGATTAAGGGGGGGAATGTTGGACACCTAATCCTCAATGGGTTAGTGTGGAAGCTGAATGGACAAAAGGAGTCCAAGATACCTTGGGATGTGAAACCCAACAGTCACAACATCTACTATAAATGTAAATATTTGTTAATAAAAATTGTACTCTCATGATTTATCCTACATATTCTATTATTGTCCATGTGTGTTTAATAGAGACAGAGTCAAATGAAAGCTTTTGCCCCTCTTTCCCCTTTTCAAACACATGTTACTTTTGATGTGTTGACGTGCTTTCCAGCTAGATTTTGCCTGCCAACAATGACATAAATTCTATTTTTTCATCTTTAGTCTTGCCTTGATCTCGAGAACCTAGTCTAGGGCATGTTTAAATGTGATGCCTAAATTCCATTTCATTGGATTTTGCTATGTCCTCACCATTTTAAAAGCCATCCTCTAGGGTGATCCCCATCCCCCATTCAAAAAATTCAACCCAATAAAAAATTGGTGTAATGTAATGACCCCATTTATTTTGCAAATATGTAAACTATCTTGATTTTTGTGCATTCGTACAGATATGGTAAATGTTGCCTTGGTTACCTTAGAGAGCTACTGTAAATACCTTCTTGGTCAGTTTCATAAATAGTGAAAATCGTGAATATATATATGTGTTTTTGGGTTATTTTGTAAATGTTGTCCACATTTTGAAAATGATAAATATACATATATATGCCTCCTAGTCACTTTGCAATAGCGTGATTACTTGTTAAACATGTCCAAATTTCATAAGCTTTGTAGAAGTGTAAGTATAGATTATAGGTGTAAACCTTAAGTAGCGAGCAAAATCATCATCTTAAAGGTAGCACATAGATACATAGAACCCTTGGTATACTATATTTCTGAGAAGAAATACATGGATCTTGTCAGTGTCAAAGGATTTTGCAGCTTTTCACCCAAGCCTCTGGACATAGAATTCCCTTATGTATATATAATTTTTCATGAACTGTATACATATTCACTATCTTCCAAAGTTACAGTTCCTTCTTTTGTAGGCACTGTTTTACTTGGTCCTGATATCAAGGTAGATCAAACAGCAGGTGAACCATAGTGACTAAAAATTTGTTAATGTTATCTCATCTTTTATTAGTTTTCTACCCCATTTTACTTCATCTAAACTTTTCTAATGAATTTTTTAGTTTGTGATTCTTGGATGTCATTTGAAGCTCATCTTCCTAGAGATTTTAGTTAGAAATGCAATCCAAAATGATTTTCAGAGTCAATATTTTTTAGGTGAGGTAAGCACTTCTTACACTATATATTATATATATATATATATATATAATAATATATATATATATATATATATATAGATATATATATATATATAATTTTAAAATGAGGGACTCTTTCTGGAATATGATTAAAGTGATTTGAGCTATTACTCTCAAGTGTTTCGTAAAAGTTCAGACATCATGCGGGCATGTTGAGCCAAGTATACTAAGCTTCCTGACAAAATAATTAATAATCTATCCATTTCAGAAGTGTGTGCATTTTCTCCTTGTTAGGCAGCAGTTTCACCTTTCAATTTAATACATTATAAATCAAAGAAGGGAACATTCTTTATTAAAATATCTATTACTTCTTTAGGCAATAGATACAAAGATTGCACTACAAGACAGTTTTAGCACTATCGCAAAACAAACAACACCCTATGTTAGAAAATGAAAGGTAAAGTAGTTTTTCTTACTTGCGTAAAAGCATGTTAATGTGTCTCATTATATGGCAAAAGCAAAAAGTACTCAAATGAAAAAAGATAAAAAAAAAAAAAAAAATGAATATAAAAATATCAATTAAATGAGTTGAGTTTCATACTTGTTAATTATAAAAAATAGATGCTAAATTTGTAACAAAGCTAACTCACAATAAATTTTGGTAAAAGCTATAGTGAACCTATTTAATGGGTTTAGAAAATATAAATAATGTTATAAAACGTAAATACTAAATTTGCAAATAAGTCAACTGATAGTAAATATTGGTAAAAACTATGGTTAATCACTCACAAAATATAAATAACTTTATGTAAAGTTAAATGAAATGCTAAAACTCTTTAAAAATAGATATAAAAATAGAAGTAGAATTTCTAACAAATAATTTTATATATATATTTGAATAATATAAAATAGTTATTATAATCAATAATTAAAAATTTTATTATAAAAAATAAATATATTTAAATTTTTAAAATAATTTAACATTTTGTTATATGTTATTTTCAAATTTCTATTAAAAAAATTGATTTTATAAACTTGAAAGGGTAGCTTCTTGGGTCGCGGTTTTATATATACGAAAATATGATCATTTTTACTAGTATTTTAATAATAATTAAAAAAATATGCTTACTTTTTACTTTTAAATTTGTTTAGCAATCTTTAGAATGTTTACAACACATCTTTTAAAGAAATTGGAATTAAAAAACATAAATCAATAGAGAAATGGGGGGTCGCGGTTTTGTCACTACTTCAAAATTTATGTAAAATATTAATGATATCTTTTAAAGAAAATGAATAAATTAGATAAAAATTATATATTAAATTTTAGAAAAAATATGACATGAAATTCAATTTAAATTGACATGTTTTGTCTTCTCTTACCACCACCTAATTTTTGACGATTTTGTAAATTTAAGAGTAAACATTCCAACTCCATTTATTTTTATAAAACTTTTTTGCCACAAAAAGGGAAAAAGTTATACACATTAACATGCTTTTACCCACTTGCTAATTACTTGTGATAACTAATCTTATTTTATTTGCTTGTTAATATTTATTTTTCATCAAGTAATTACACAAACTATTCTTTCAAGAACACAAAGAAGTATGAGACACAGAGATTTAGGCTTTCAAGCCAGGGAAAAACCTCTCAACAAGGGAAAACCCAACAATCCTCCTCTTATTGAATTTATTCAAAATGAGATATCCAGAACAAGACCAAAGACTCCCTCCAAGTCAGCTCTCCTCTTTAAGTCAAGGTCAATAGTTGAATCTCTGCATAGTCAAAGTCAGAAGCAACTTCCAAATTTTTTGTCTTTATTGCAGGTTTAGTCTCTTATTATAATATGTTGACTTTCTATTACTGACCTTCGAGTACTACAACAAACCCTTGAATCTTTGCCACAGATCTTTGGCTCCTGCTACAGATAGCTAGTTTTAGATTGAGATTTATCTTAGTCACAGACTTTGGTTTCTTCAAGTGTTGTAGACTTCCTTTTATCCTTGGTCTTTCTTCTCCTGTTGGATTACAGACTTCAAGATTTTTCAATCCAAGGCAAAACCCCTCAACTAGGGAAACCCAACAATCCTCTTGTTATTGAATTTATTCAAAATGAGATATCCAACACAAGACTAAAGACTCCCTCCAAGTCATCCCTCCCCTTTAAGTCAAGGTTGATAGTTGAATCTCTGCCTAGTCAAAGTCAGAAGCAGCTTCCAAATTTTTGTCCTTATTGCAATTTTAGTCTCTTATCATAATAATTTGGCTTCCAATTACAAACCCTTTGCCTTTTATTACTAATCTTTGGCTACTACAGTAAACCCTTGACTCTTTACCATAGATATTCATATCCTACTACAAATAGATAGCTTTAGATTAAGATTCGGCTTAGTCACAAACTTAGGTTTCTTCAAGTGTTGTAGACTTCTCTTTATCCTCAGTTTTTCTTCTCCTGCTGGATTACAGACTTCGAACCTTTTCACTTTCTTGGTTGCTACCCAAAAGAGGTCGAATATAGGGTAAACACCTGGATATCATTCTCCATGAGCTTTGACTTAACTAAACAAAGAGTGACTGTGCCTGGATTGGTGCCTTTGTAATGTTGAAATTTCCTACAATCTTTTCATATGACGAGATGCAATAGCCCTAATTGGACAACACTGAAACTAGCTCAATTCAGTGTTTAAATGCCATGACCAATTCCTTGATTTTCCAATAGCAACTAGGCTACAATAGTCTCACATGGAGCAAGGTTTAATTTTCACATGGACATCTCCCTTTTGACAATGAAGGCAATGTGTTAGGCTCTCATCTAATATATGTTGCTAAGATATAATAAACTTATGGTGTATGAGTTATCATCATTCTTAGTCCTTAGTTATAATATATTTTCTCCCTATCTTTTTGCTCATGGCTGAAATAAATAATTCTCCATTGAATTTCTATTAGCATCATTTATAAAATCTTTATTGATTGATGCTCTATGAAATGCATCAGCTCTGAGTTACTCATCATCCACTTTCTTGCTGAGTTAGAGATCAACTACCACAGTTCTGGAGCTATTGCATTTCCTCAAGGAGTTGCTAATTTGGTTTCTGTATGACTGTTAAGAATTTATCTTTCCTTACCTGGATTGTTCTTAAGCGTTCTTGGTGGATTTCTACTTACTGGAGTTGTTTCCCTCTCCCCTGAGCATTATTTTCATTTGCTAGGGTGAGTTTGAGCTTGATCTTGGTTGTCTAAGAGGCCATAGGTAGTAGATAAGGCCATACATAACTATAGGAGATCATTGGCTTTCCAATTTCCCTTCATTCCCATAAATCCATCGAATACATGGGTGCTGAAATCTACAAGGCAGAGCATTCTTGATGTGTATTTATGGTAGAATGTATTTATACTATAATGTTGTTAAATTATGATTCATTACTTGAGTGAATCAAATTATATGGTGTTCCATTGGTATTGGGAATGGTTACATGAGAACCCATTAACTATAATTATTCACCAATAATATACAGAGGTTTTTATGTACTAGAATGATTATTGTCCAGTATGATGTATAATGAGGATAAGGTTGAAGAAATGAATGAGGAGAAATCTCATTCAGGGGGCAATGTGGATGAAGGTTGTACTGTAGAAAAAGAAAATACAGTAGTATGGACAAATATGGGCAAATTTTGATGAAGAACATGCAACATCAACCAAGTTCGATGAAAACACAAAATGTGAATAGTTTGACCAGTGTGATTTCACAGTTATTGCATGTTCAACTAGTAAATTTGTATCTTCTTGTATTGATAATATGGAAGATCAAGATTACATACAACAATATATACACACTTTTACCTTAAGGCAAAGTGTTGCACAAAATAACCTCAAGGGTAACTCCTCTGAGACAAATATCAAGTCAGTGAGCAAAACCTATTGTAAAGATGCTAGCAGTCAATTGTCCAAAGATGATTTTTGGATGCCCTCACAAGAACTAAATATTGTATCCCACTATACAAAGGATGTTCTCTCAACTACAAAGGGTATGCTAATAAATGCTTCTAGGAAAAAGGCACAGCACATTTATCTTTGGTTGGGAGTTTATCCATATTGTCCATGATGTAAATAGTTATAATTTCATGTTGAGTAGATTTTTGGCACACCTTTAAGAAGGTATCATTATCGAATGGGGGCCAGAAATCTAAAATGTTATCCATTGGATTAGATATAGGATTATATTTGTCTATATGGGAAGGTTGATATAGTTTGAGCTTGTAGGAATTAATTATTGGAGAATACCCTATTGCAGAGGAAGCTTTGGGTTGAATGAAATTTCATGAACCTACTATAGAATCTGTAAGCTAAATTTTTTATTTTTAATATATTTTTTCCTTATACTATTTCTTATGACAAATGGCATATGATATGTAGGAAACTTTTCATTCTATAGAAGATATTCATGGTCTTGTGTATGCTCAAGAAGATTCCTAAATGTCAAATGATGACAATATGCTATTCAAAGTTTACAAAGATATTTTGGATATTAGAAAGTCATTTGTATCATGCTTATGCATGGTAGAAGCTCTATATCCTCCAGAAAAGCTACAATAAATACTTAGCATAGAAGGATTTGCAGCTGATGGCATCATCTAGATTGTTGGCTACAATTGTGCAATGGGATGAGGGAAATGCGTAGCAAAATCATATTCTAGAAACCACTTATCTTTGGTTGGGAGTTTACCCATATTGCCCATGATGTAAATACTTATAATGCCATGTTGAGTAGATTTTTGGCACACCTTTAAGAAGGTATCATTATTGAATTAGGGCTAGAAATCTAAAATGTTATCCATTGAATTAGATATAGGATTATAATTGTCTAGACTGGAAGGTTGGTATAGTTTGATATTCTAGGAATTAATTATTGGAGAATACCCTATTGCAAAGGAAGTTTTGGGTTGAATGAAATTTCATGAACCTACTGTAGAATATGTGAGCTAATTTTTTTTATTTTATTTTTTTTAATACATTTTTTCCTTATACTATTTCTTATGACAGATGGCATATGATATGTAGGAAGATTTTCACTCTATAGAAGATATTCATGGCCTTGTGTATGGTAAAGAAGGTTCCTAAACCTCAAATGATGACAATATACTATTCAAAGTTAACAAAGATATTTTAGATATTAGAAAGTCATTTATATCATGCTTATGCATGGTACAAGCTCTATATCCTCCAGAAAAGCTACAATAAATACTTAGCATAGAAGGATTTGTAGCTGATGGCATCATCTGGATTGTTGGCTGCCATTTCTATTATGCCCTATGATCACAAGCATGGGGCTCACCATTTTGAGCTGGGGAATGAGAAGGAAAGAAGTTCAAGAATGGCCAGTCTTTTAAGTTTTGGGATTTAGTTTGGATTCTAAAATGGACACTAGAGAAGTGGTAAGCTATTTCAATGAAAAGGCTTAAGTTCATCTATCATTGTTTGAGATATTTGCATTTGTATAGGTTTTTCTAGTATAAGTATTATATTTTATGCTTAGTTCAAGGAGTTTTCTTCCAATATGTCTAATAATAATATGTTTTTTTGGTAGTTGTCAAGCTCAACACTTCTATCTGAAGTGGTAAGTAATAGGTATAGAGCTCATTAAAGAATTTATTTTTGAAATTAAGTCTTTCCTTGATGTTGAGAAGTCAGAGCACACATATATTCTTCTAAGCACATTTTATGCTTGTATAAGTTACCTCCCATATGTCTTTCCATATGTACCTTGTACCTTGTTACGTCCTAATGTACCTTGTTACCTCCAAACTTGCAAGTAAACTATTACCTTCCATATGAAGAATTATCAGCCACTGAGGCAGAAATCAATGTTTCATCTACCAAAGGTCCCAATGTTCAATCAAAAGTAGTACCCATAGCAGCAACACCACCTCCAGCTCCTGTCCTAGAGATTAGTGAGCAGTAGGCTCTAGGTGGGTATTAGATAGTCAATTCCATTTCATTTTGTAAAGAACAAATGGAAAAAAATTCCTTTATTTTTGTTAGATGTGAATTGTATTTACTATGATAAGCATCAACCTGATTAAAGCAACTTGTAATATTTGGTTAATGTTTTGTAAAGGCCTCCATTGCCTATTTTACTTCCATTAACTGCAGGTCAAGGCCTTTAGATCAATGGGCAACTTATATGGCACGATGGTAAAATTTTTACAGCTTGAAGTTTTAGAATAACTCTTTCGATCTTGCAATTGTTGGACCTCTACAGATGCAGTTCATAAAATGTGAAAATAGTTGAGATATTAGTTCTATTTACTGTAATATTGCTAGTTTAATAGGATGTATATTCACATCTATTTTGAGTCCTTTTTCTAAGTTTCGTTCCTGGTAAATTAGGTGCCACCATTGTAGCGTGGGAGATCAGCACACACACTATTGCCAATGGTATTGTTTCAAAACATATCTCCTTGAATGGAAAATGCTCTTTTGTAGGTGGAAGTAAAAAATAATCAACAACTTGTTTGGTATTTTAATGATAATATTCCATTTGAAGTTTTCTTCACTAAGGATGGCAAGATGGAGAATGCAACATTTCTGGAGATAATAATGAATGCTAGGATCTAAATTTTAATATTTGGAAGTTTTCTTCATTGAGGATGGCATGATGGAGCGTGCAACGTTTCTGGAGGTAATAATGAATGCTAGGACCGTTCCCTCTCTGCCACTTTGCCTATGTGTTCGAATCTGTTGGATTTTTAAGACTTTTGGGTCAGAAGGACTAGGCAAGATGGACAAGTCCAAGAGATCAAAAGGAGAAGAGGAAGAGCAAACAGAAGATGAGCTTGTTCTCTCCATTGAAATGATGCAAGAAATTGAGGATGAGCTTGAGAGGGTAAGTTCTCATGCACTCTGAAAACTGCTTTTTAGGGTTATTTTATTTTATTTATTTATTTTTAAACTGGTTTTTTTTCTTATCTTTTTTTAAAACCTTTTGCCTATTCCATTCTCTATGTATTATTTTTTTGTTTTATTGGTGCATCTGTGGATTGATTAAATTTTTTCTTGTCCGTGCGCTGCTTGAGAATGATTTGTTACAACCCTTAAGAGCAGCTTTAAGGAAAAGAGAGGTGTTCTCAGTAAACCCAAACTTCATCTTCATATTATTTTAGTCTTTTGTATATGGACATTTTGATTGGTTTACATATGTTGTTTTTCCAATAGTGTCGAGGAAATTGTTTCAAGGAAAAACTGAAACTAGAACATCCTCAAATTAGTTATTTCAGTTTTTTTGCCATATCCATTTATTGTTTGGGTGTGAGTTGGTAAAGCTCGGGGTTCAACAAATGTAATATTTTGTGCGATAGTCCTTGATCAGTTATAGTATGTCTGTTTACAATTAGTTTCATAATGACCTGGTGACCTGAGGCTCTTTGAATGTAGTATGTTGCACTCCTAAATCCCTTTTGGTCTCAATTACAGTCTACACGTTTATGATAAGGTCATAGTGGCCTGGTCACCTGGGGTACTCTCGGCCTAGTCACTGCCCCCAAAGGATATAACAAGGTTGCTGAACTTAATGGAAAAAGCTTGCAATTCTATTCGGCACCTGCCCTTAGGGAAGGGTAGACCTGCCTTACCTATATGGTTGTTGACAGTTGGCTTATTCTTACATTCGTTTTTTATTAGTTGCTGGAAAGCTTTCTTGGAGGAATTAGTGGATAGAGTTTAAATTGGATTTCGGATGACAAGCAGAGTATTCCTACATTACGTATTTGTAATTTCATAGTTTCATTCACATTGATGAAGAACTAGATTCATTGTATCACTTTTGTTTTCCCTTTCCCCACTTATATAATGATGTTGCAACTCTGGATTTATTTTTTCCTTCTACTTTTGGTCTCTGATATTGAATCTAAAGTCTCCAGTACCTAGCAGAGCCTTTTTCTCTTCTATCGTAAGATGCATGTGTGTGTAAACCTATGTAGTTGATGAAATAAGTTTGGAGTGGATTGAAACAATGAGATTTTGTTGTGGTGGTGGTGATGAATCATTTTTTCAATTGAGCATAAGATGTCTATATGATATAATGCAAAAAAATGGAAAACAAAGTGAAATCTTCATAGGGTGCATTTAGCTACTCTTTTTTGGCTATTCATCTCCAGTTGTGTTGAATGTTAGAAATGGGTTTCAACTGCAAAATGTTTTTTTCTTTCATGAGACTATAGAAATCGGTCTCCAAATGAATTGAAAATGTCCTGGTACACTCTAGGTTGTTCTATCACTAGTCTTACATGGGATGTTTGTATTTAGGTCATTCAGGTTATTATTATTTTTAGTTATTATATGATGTCCAACTGTGTGGGGCCTTCTACATGGGCAAATTGCACTTGGGTATTATGGACAATTGAGTCCTCAATTATTTTTTGTGCTTTTCCTTTCACTACAAGGCCTTTAACATTCATTATTGTTTGATACATTGAGCATTTGCTTTTGGTAGATTTGATGGGTGATGGCACTAAGTTTTCTAATCTATTTATTTTATTGAGATATATGTGTTTGATAGGTTGGGCAATGTGTGCTCTGATCCAAGAGGTATTTTAAGGTGAATGGTATATGATTTTTTGTAGATTTGGCTTGACAAAGTAAGTGCTTCTGATGGATTGTAGAATATTTAAATATATGTGAAGGGCAAATGATATTTAATTTCCAATTGATTTTTTTGAAAGAAAAGGTAAGTATGTGTTTAAAAGTTTGAAAATAAAAAAATTCATAGCAAAGCACTGATTGCATTGTGAATTTGTTATCATCTCCATCTATAGTTTATAAAGAGGAAAATCAAGAAACTTGCTTGCCATTTTTCACTCACTTTTATTTTTTTCACTCATCTCTGTTGAAATATGATTTTTTTTTTTGTTTGAAATTCATCATGTAGCTGCAAATTTCTTTTTAATCAATGACAATAAATGTAATTTTAAGGATTGTCATAAGTCTTCACATAATTTTTTAAAGTGTGCTAGCTCAATGGAAGAGCATTTTATTTATAAGCAGGAGGTTGGTGGTTTGATTCCAATGTGCGCTAACATGAACTAATCAATGCTTTTGTAATTATTTTTTAATTAAATGTTTTTTATATCGATTTATTTCAATGGTGAGATATTTTTGGATTCATTGTTTTATATTGTCTCTAAAGAGACAAAAGTGATTTTTAAATAAAAATTTTATAGTCTCTAGAGAGATAATAACTAGTATTAAAGACATATTGTCTTTAATCCGAGTGTTGTCTTTAGAGAGACAAAAATAAAATTATCTCCAGTGAGCCAAAAATGAAATTGTCTCTTAAGAGACAATACTCGTTGTGGTATATATTGTCTTTATAGAGAATATTTTTTAAGACAATAATCTTTAAGACAATATTTTTTAAGACAATAATCTTTAAGACACTATCTTTTAAGACAATAATTTTTGAGGCACTTGCTTAAAGGCAATATTTAAGACAATACACAAGTTTTTTTTTTGTCTTAAGTTAAGACAATTTACCCAAAAATTGTCTCAAATATTAGCTTAAAACCCTCCTTTATGTAGTAGTGGATTGTCTCAATATGAAAATCAGTCACTGCTCAACCATGGTCCAATGTCGCATTATGACAAGGATTGTCTCAATATGACAATCATGGTAACCCATGATCAACCATGTTTTATAAAATCAAACATGGTCATCCATGGTCAACGATGGTCAAATGTCACATTGTGACAAAGATTGTCTTGATATGAAAATCAACCATGGTCAACCATGGTCAAACATCACATTTTGAGAAGGATTGTCTCAATATGAAAATCAACCATGGTCAACCATGTTTATTTTTGTGTTTCTACTATTTATCTTACAATTTATGTACCTTGGGTTTATAATATTAGTCCAAATTTGGGTTTAATATTATTACCTTGGATTCATAATCCCTTAAGGTTTTAGTATTAATCCCTTGGGTTTATAATATCAATCGCTTGGGTTTATTAATCTGAGGGTCCAACCATGGTCGAGCATGGTGCAACGCCACATTGTGATAAATATTGTCTCATTATGAAAATCAACCATGGTCAGTTATGTTTATTAAGGTTTTATAATATTTATCTTTGGGTTTATGTACCTTGACTTATATTATTCCCCTGGGTTTTTAGTATTAATATGTTGGGTTTTTATTCCTTTGGATTTATAATATCAATCATAGTCAACCATGGCCAATCATCGCCAACCATGGTCAACCATGTTTGATAAAATCAATCATGGTAAATGATGGTGAATCACGATCAACCATGGTGCAACATCGCATTGTGACCACGATTGTCTTGATATGAAAATCAACAATGGTTAACCATGTTTATTTTTAGGTTTATATTATTTATTTTAGGGTTTATATACCTTAGTTTTATAATATTAATTCCTTGGGTTTAATATTATTATGTTGCATTCATAGTCTCTTGGTTTTATAATATAAATCCCTTGGGTCTATTAATCAAAGGGCTCATACTCCTAGGGTTTATTAATATTCCCTTGGGTTTATTAATCTAAAGGTTCATATTCCTAGGGTTTAATATTATTCCCTTGGGTTTGTAATATCAATCCCTTGGGTTTATTAATCTAAGGGTCCATATTCTTAGGGTTCAATATTATTCCCTTGGGTTTATAATCCCTTGGGTTTTAAGTATTAATCCATTGTGTTTATTATTCCAGTCGGTTTATAATATAAATCACGGACAATCATGGTCAATCATGGTCAACCATGGTCAATCACTATTAACCATGGTCACCCATGTTTTATAAAATCAATTATATTCAACCAACGTCAATCATGGTCAAGCATGGTCCAATGTCACATTGTGACAAAGATTTTCTCATTATGAAAATCTACCATGGTCTACGATGATTAACCATGTTTATTTAAAGGTTTATAATATACATCTTAAGGTTTATATACTTTAGGTTTATGTTATTCCCATAGGTTTAATATTATTACCTTAGGTTTATAATCCCTTGGGTTTTTAGTATTAATCCATTCGGTTTATTATTCCCTTGGGTTTATAATATCAATCATGGTCATCCATGGTCATTCATGGTGAGCGATGTGTTATAAAATCAATCTTGGTCAACCATGGTCCAACATTGCATTGTGACAAAGATTGTCTCAATATGAAAATCAACCATGGTACAAAGATTTCCTTGATATGAAAATCAATCATGGTAAAGCATGGTCAACCATATTTATTTATGGTTTATAATATTTATTTTAGTGTTTATACCTTGGGTTTATGATATTAATTCCTTGGGTTTAATATTATTATGTTGGGTTCATAATCTCTTTAGATTTTAGTATTAATCTCTTGGTTTTATAATATCAATCCCTTGGGTTTATTAATCTAATGGTTCTTATTCATAGGGTTTAATATTATTCCTTTGAGTTTAATATTAATTAATATATACTAATATAATATATTTAAATTAAATTATTAATACAATATTTCTTAATACGTAATTAATATATTAATATTTAATATTAGGGTTTATAATATAGGTTTTATAATTATGGCTTATAATTCTGAGATTGATATTATGAGTTTGATATTCTAGTAGGTTTTTCCTATCTAATTTCTCTAAAATCCGGCAGAAATTTATTGAAATCACAAGTTTCATGAGTAACCCCTTCATAATCCAAGAGCCATTGAGGTTTTTGAAGGTGTTGAATCCATATATATATATATAGTAAAAAACCAGTTTAAATAACACAAATCAACATTTCACCTCAAAATTTTCTACACAACAGGAAGTTCCAAAAAAATCGCACTAAAGAAACTTCTAAAAAAACTCTAAAAAAATATTTTATACATTTAATAACTTATTTTACAGTTACCAATTCACCATGTGATAAAATAATAATAATAATAATAATTTTCAATTCCCAAAAAACAAAAACTAAAGTGAAAAAATTTTACCTTGGAAAATGTGCAAAAGGTTTTATCATGCTGATAAAGCACAGGGGTTTAGTCACTGAAGATAAAAATAATAATAATATATAAATAATTTATATTTTCAAATTCCAAAAAAAACTAACGTGAAAAAATTTACCTGGGAAAATGTGCAAAAGGTTTTATCATGATGATAACGCACAGGGGTTTTAAGTCACTGAAAAATTCTCAAATGAGTAATAATCCTTGAGCAAGAAAATGCCTGCACAGAGAAATCTGAACGGTGACCAACAATGACAGCGTGAAGCCAAAATTTTGAATTTTGTATGAAGAATTGTGTTACGCTAATGGAAGGTTGCAACCAACAATGATAGCACAAGGGCATAATCTTCTATGAGGAATTGAGCTACGCTAATGGAATGCTGCAACGCGGTGAGAATAATGGAGCATACACTAATCCATGTTGGTGCCCAAAAATACTGAATATGATCAAAAGTGAGAGGCCCTAAGCGAATTCTGATAACAAGTTCATTAAGGTTATCAAATGTTCAGAATATTTCTTTTCTCGGCACGCATTTGTGAAGGAGCACAGCGAGGGAGTAGAAATGTTTCTCGAAAGATTAATGCACTTTCTTTTCACGAGAAAAAAACTGAACATTTTCATTAAAATAGGAAATGTTTTACGTGGTCAAAGATCTAGATCAAAAACATACTGATATCCATAATCTAAGAGAGGCTATATGGCCATTGATATGGCGAGATTACCACCCTGGGATACAGAGCACAGAAAAAATACATGATTCTTCAGCATCAAAAAGCTTATGAAACCAAGACAATGTAGTTTATACAAGTGCCAAAGAAAACCAAAGGAACCGGGAAGACGTTCACAAATATCAAAAGAGCCCACAATGGGAACTCCCCTTAGAAAACATGTCATAATGCATTTGTTTAGGGAGAAGGGACAAAGCACGCTTGGAGAATGCATCTCCTTCTGAATTTTGTTATGTAAAGACATTCTGGAAAGAGATCTCCAAGAAGAGGGGCTTAAGGCCTAAAAAATTAATGCATGTTAACAGGGAAACTGTGCCTATGGCCATGAAGCTGGTGGGTAGAAATGAGGGACAACTAATGAGGCGAGAGTTAAATTTGAAGAGTAAGTGTGTTTATTTATTATTAATATTTTTTATTAAGAGTATATTTTATATTTTTTATTATTTTTAATCCAGAATATAAATTGAATTTTTTTTGTATGGTTATTAATTATATGTGCACCTTATTGATATTGTAAAAAAATTTAATGATTTCAATTAATTTATGATTTTTTTCTATTTTCACTAATTAATTATATTATGGCATAATGTCTTGAATATAAAAGTTTTACTTATTAATTTTTTTTATATGTATTTTTATGTGTATCTCATTGTTTTATGGACATGTTTAGACATTAACTCTTACCATTTTTTTAGTTTACAATTTAGTAGACCATGGAAAAAAATATTTTGATCTTTTATAATAAAGATAAAAAAGATATAGATTATATGTGTTTTTGTGACTTTTAGTAGGAATACTAATCAAGGCTTATTAAAATTATTACCTTATATGTTATTATAATATTGTTAAAGGAAAATAAAATTATTATGAAATAGTATTTAATAAAAAATGTAAAATTTTATCCACAATGAGTAGAATAAGGGGTGATAAGGTGTTTTTTTTAAAAACTCTATGTGAAAGTCATTGTTTCAAAATTCCAACTTGTTAAGGGTAGATGTGACTTAAGTTGGGTGCAATCTCTAAGTGATTTTGAATACTTAGATTCTCTTGGGTTGAGTAGCAAAAAAGAAATTGTATAATTTGCATAAATAGAAAGATACATATCATCAAATATTAAATAGAAAAACTAATTTCACTTGTCTATAAGCTATAATCTTGAGCATTTTCTTCAAAAATATTTAAGATTTTCTAATCCACAATTATTTACTACCATAAAGAGACAACTAAAGGATTTTTTAAAGATAAACCTAAAATTTATTTAAGATAAATTCCAGAACCCAAAGTTAAAAATTTAGCCATACCCAAACCTAATTTTTAATAAAATAAAACAACATAATATTTAACAATACTAAAGGAAATTTTTTATATAAACAAAGCAATATAACTAGGGTGTCTCTAAGCAATAATCCCTTTCCAATTCCACAGATTCTAAAATTTTAATTTACTCATCATAATAAATTAAAATTAAAATTAAAATTTACAAATAATATGAAAATTAATGAGAAATTAAATACATATCCATAATTCAACTTAAAAAAATTAATTCAACTAAAAAATCATTCACATTTCTTAAAAAAACCTTTAATCCGATGTGATTAAAATGCTTAATTTTTCATTATTGAAGTAAAGTCTTTCACATTTCGCTCGCTTGATTTTTTTGAAATAAAATCTTTCACATTTCTAGAAAGATAACTTTAATCAGATGTAATCAAAACCCTTAATTTGATGCAAATAGATGGCTCAAAACACTTAATTTGTTGCAAACAGATGGCTCTTCGGTTCTTATAGAGGGGTGGTTTTCTTAACAGGGTCGTATTTGCTTTTATTTTATCTAACAATAAAATATTTTAGAAGATATTTTTTATGCAACTAGATGACTCTTTAGTTCTTATATATGTTTTGATCTTATTTCACTATAAAATATTATCAATTTTAAAATTACATTAATTCATTTTTATTTTAAAAATACTTAAATTAAAATGAGATAAAAACAAATAAATATTTTATTTGCCAAAGCCATCTATTTGTACAGCAAATTTCTTTCGAACTGTAGTGATTGAAAGGAGGTATCAATATTTTGGAAGATGCGAATGGATTATCCTTTTTTTGGAAGATCAGCATGGATTCATGATATATGTCCAAAAAATCTTTGGACATTACTTCAAATGAGATCAAGCACGGCCTTGTGTTTGTGTTTGTATATGAAACTTGGGGCAAGAAATGTTCGGACATTACTTCAAATCGGATAAAGCAGAGCCGTGTGTATATGGAACTTCCTTCCAGCTATAATCGGATAATACAAATATTTGGGTAGTAGGTGAAAAGAAATTATTTCATTTTAAGATAAGACTTTAAAAAAGTAGAAATGAGGTATAGATTAGTTGGATGCAAAACGTCCACGTACATCAAATCGTAGTAGCTGTATCTGCTCCATCCCAATAATGCTCCTCACACATGATAAATAAATGCAACCAGTCCTTCGGGGTTAAATTACTGACTGATTGTACAGAGTCTTACTATTCAAATTGGCGGGCAATAGACCTATCTGTACTTGCATAAACTATCTGAGCAGCCAGATTTTTATCCGGAACAAACAATCTCAGCACCAAGAATTTATGTTCTGTCGCTTTCACTAATAAAGAATAATGTGAGCTTGTAAATCGTCCACGTACGCACCTGTGCTGTAATATATATCCATTTCGGTGCTCAATTCTTGGTACGAAGAGGACTCAGACTTTGTGGTTGCAGGGAAGAAAAAATCAAAATGGCATCTCAAGTGAAGGCGGCTTACTCAGAGACTGAGAATAAGTCCGGCGGGGATGATGCGCAGAGAGTTAATAGCAGTTTCTTTGTAGTGGATCTCATCTTCAGACTGCTGGCAATCGGCTCCACATTTTCTGCTGCAATCGTTATGGCAACGAACAAGCAGATGGTGATGCTTCCCATCGTTGGGCCATGGCCTGCCAAATACCAATATTCGCCTGCCTTCGTGTATGTGTGTAGGAGAATATTAGATCAGCTCACTTATCTTCACTGTTTTTTTTTGGTCAATCTGGAAGGATTAAATAAGTAAATACACGTTTGAAAATATTGATTAGATAATTGTAATTTTTTAATACTTATAATGTATTTTTTTAATATATACATAGGTAGTGTATAAAAAAATTTAAAACACTCATTTTCTATAAATCAAACAATTTAAACTTAAATTTCAAAAAAAAAATTAAAATATCCCCAACAAATATAAAATATAAAATCATTTCAACTACCCTACATATATTATTATTAAATTTTTTAATTTCTAAGTTATTATATGTTGAGATCGTCCTTATGGTATGTTATTTTGCAGGTTCTTTGTAGTGGCGAATGCAGTTGCCTGTTGTTACACACTCATTTCATTCATCTTATCAGTAACCGGCAAATTTGCCTCCTCAACACAGTCAGCCTTTCTTCTGTCTGTCAGCGATTTGGTAATGCATTTCTCCTTTTCTTTGCTATGAAGTTATGAAAGCTTCGTTATAAATGTTGTTCAAATCTCGAATTGAATTTCATAATTGTGGGCAGGTGATGGTGGCGCTGGTATCGGCGGGGGTCTCTGCGGCGGCCGCCATTGCCTACGTTGGGTACAAGGGAAATTCTCACACTCAGTGGGGAAAACTCTGCGGTATATATGATCGCTTCTGCCACCATGGAGTTGGTGCGCTAGTAATTTCATTTGTCAGTCTCATCATCTTTATGGCACTCAGTGTCATGTCTATTTACAGTTTATACAGACGTACGAGTTCGGCTCGTTGACGGTATCGAAGGAGTGATAGCGTTTGGTTTTGTAAATTGATGGCGACCCCTGCGACGTTTTTAAGGGTAGCTTGCGTTTTTAAGGGTAGCCTGTGCAGAAGCGGCAATTAATGGGCGGTAACCGTATATGCTCATCGGGACTACATCCCACCTATTACCATTAACGGCCTCCCAGCAAGTTGGATAATTGTTGCTGCCGTAGAGCTAGACTTGTTAATTACGTTGCATTGATAGAATATCTGCTTGGTTTCGGTGGGTTGTGGAGCTCAATATCGAACCCACAGTCAAACCAAGATCACAATTTTTACTATGTTCAATAAATTTAATAATATTTTGGATTATGATGTTCGATGCTGAATTGACTGAAGAATCTTTGGTGGGAATCATGGCTGTGGTTCGATGTTTAAATTGAGAATATATATTATATTTTATCTGGCAGCATTTTTACGTTTGGGAAAGTTAGAAATAGAGATAAGGGTTGCTTGATGACGATTAGTCTTTTCTTGTGATTAATAAGCATAATGAAACGAATTTTAATATCGAAATTTTAAAAAATTAATAATTTTAATATATATATATATTATATATATGACTTTTGTATATATATAATATAATATCCAACTTTTATATACTAATGTGTAATGTGTATTATAAGGCTTAACAATATTTCAAATTTCAAATTAATAAAAATTATAATAATTATTATACTATTTTGAAAAATAAATAAATATATTATTAAAAGAAATTAATAATGTATTTTTATTAAAATTATATTTCCAATTTACATAAAAATTATTTATATCAATAAAAATAGAAACAAACATATTTATTGTTTATATTTTATTTCAAAAAAATATAAAACATTAAATTTGATATATAGTTTAGCTAAGTGGATAAAGTCTTCGCGCCTAAAGTTTTAGAATAGAAATAAATAATTGATGAATTAGATTTTTGAAATATATTTTAATTTTTTACAATTACTAATCCAAATTCATTAATTCTTTATTTTTATTTTTATTTTAATATTTTAATATTATTTATTAACAACATTAATCTATTTATTTTTTAAGGAAAAATGCGATAATAGCACAATATTAGGCGAAAAAAACAGATATACACATGAATATAAATACTCAAAAGTTTGATTGAGCGTGATTTTACAGGACTCAACGGAGCTAAAACAACGGATCACAAAAAAGAATGACATCATGCACATAAAATGGGTCATAGCCAGTGAAATATCAGATGGGAAAAACCGCCACTAGAACCTAGATATGCAAAGAACAGTGAATCCAAGAAATCAAAAACCTGTCAACGACATACAAGTGGAAATAGGAGCACCGAAGGCCTAGCCATCAGTAAAGAGCAGGAGAATTTTATGTGACCGGGGCACAAGAGAGGAAAGAGTTGGAGGTGCAACTTCCAACACCAGTCAATATGGTCGGAACTGATATTTGGCAAACTCCTGAATACAGAGATTATGTGCCCCGGGCACAGAGCCAGACCCTCCTTGGACAGGACATCAACCACAGAGTTGAAGTACATTTTTCGGTAAGAAAAAAACACAGTTTTTTTATAATTGAGAATAAAAAAACAGTACATATATCCAGTATTTTTACAGTGCATATGCATTTGGTTCAGCATCTTGTATCTGTCTTTTCAATTGTGACAATTGGTCCGAGACATTCTAATATAATATCCTATGAAAGTAAAAGTAAACATCAGAAAAGAACAAACATATTATCCTTCACATTTTCATACGTGTCCTACATATAGGAAAACATATTCAATGCATAGTATCATCTATATAATATAAAACAATGCATATTCAACAACAAAATCTTAGCCACAAGACAGCATCGTGGGAGAAGAAATAAACACCATTATTCCTCGTGGTAAGATCTCATCTAATAGGAAATATTATCCTGGGAGTGGTAGAACCCCAACTTCTAGTATGTTGCCACCCATCCTTATCTCAATGTGCATTTCGTCCAGCACATCTAGTAGACCCTTCTTTGACATGTTATCAGCTTTCTGATTGATTCCCTCCCAATGTGTTGAATAGTTGAATTCTTGAAAGATCCCCATATGGCTTCAATTTGTTTGAGCCATCCATGTAGCTGTGGTTGTTTTATTTTAGTGCTGCCACGTACATGGTCGATGATAGTCTGTGAATCTCCATAAATGTGGATGGTGGGGATGTCCAAAAAAAAAGTGAACCAAAGAAGTCCCCATAATGCAATTGCCTCTGCCTTCGTATTAGTGCCTCTACCAGCTCCCCAGTTGATCCAGTATTCTTGTTCCTTTGATATGATGATCCAAAAACCACATCCACATGTTCCCCCTTGTGTCGGGCCATAAAAAAAAAAGGGCCGAGTAGTCATTCCCGAGGCCTGTCTTCCTACAAATCAGCCTCTTTGGTTTATTGTTGTTGGCACTAGCGGAAGTATACCATCCAAGTATGCAGTCTACCACATGTGCCTCATTTCCCATGTAATTCTCAGAAATAATACTATTGTGCCATCTCCATATTTCCCAAAAAAATGATAATGGTATGTTCCTCCACTTGGAGGTTTGAATAGTTCACCAGCACAAACAGTCAGTGATATTATCATATTGGTAAATGGAAAGCCAATGTTCCCAACAATTTTCCTCCAGATTAGTGTAGTAATGGGGCATTTCAGAAATAGATGTACATTGTCTTCCGCCGCATTCCTGCATAAAGCACATACTCCAAGCCCCTGCCAGTTTCTCTTTTGTAGGTTTTCCCAAGTCAAGTTCTTGTTTTTCCAAACAAGCCAAAGAAATAAAATGATCTTAATAGGAATTCTAGATTTCCAAAACTTATAAAACCAACATACCTCGATGTTGTGTACTTCGTAGTAGCAAAATGTATTATTACAGTCAGCACCCTCTACACCTCCTTCCTTCATTTTTCCAAGCCATCCAATCTGATCGTCGCCTTCCTCCCAACAGACACCAACCAATTTCATTTCGGACCTAATCTACTCCCACTCCCGACCCATCAGACCATCCAGGTCCATCTCCTTCAATCCCTTCCAAATAGGAATATGACCATGCCATTGCCTAATAGATTGATTCCAATAGAAAATGCCATTATCGTTGATGTACTGGATGAGCCCTTCCGATGGACGTAATGCCCATCCCATTCCCAATATATGATCATGGACAATCAGTATCTTATGCCTAGATCCAAAGATCCAACATAAGTTTTGAAGAAAACTTCGCCTAATTTTATTTAAGCTGAGCCATATAACCGACCTTGAAATAACCCCAATGAGCTCCCTATGCATCCATACAGTGAAATCTTAGTCTTTGAGGTATTTATGTTTGATAATGTTTGCCCATATGCCCTCCCCAAATGTAGCTCTCCATAATGTTTTCTGTAGCACTGCCCATCCGAAACACCTCAGATCCAGAATCCCCTAGCCACCCAGTGTTTTTGGTAAAGTAATGGATGCCAAATTAGTCAGATGATATTTGCATGCAATGGTCAATCCAAACCAAATGTATTTTTCCATAATCCTGTTAAGTTTCGTGATAATTGTGCTCGTGAGGCAGTATAGATGTGACCAATACACCCCCAGCTGTGTGATCACCAATTGGGTGAGAGTAATACACCCACCCAGTGATAGACATTTGTACTCCCACCCAGAGATCTTTTTTGTAGTAACTATCCATTAACCACATCGAGTCATTTATCCTGTATTTGTTAGGTTTGATATGAAATCCCAAGTATTTCATTCCCCCCCACCAAACTATCAACCTCGACCCCGAATAATCTTCATATGTATGCAATATCCTCCAAATCATTATTGCCATATAAAAGAAAAACTTTTGATGATTCATATATAATCTCGTGGCATTCCAAAATTTGACAAAGATGTGGAATAATTCCAACCATGTAATCATATTGATCATACCCATGATAAGCACATCGTCTACAAAAAAAACTATGTGAAATTCTGATAATTCAGCCTAGAACCAGAATGTTGAAACCACCTTCCGCCACAGCTCTTTTAATATGAAAATTGAGTCCATCCATTGCCAAGATGAATAACAGTCGAGAGAGGGAAGATCCTTGTCTAAGCCCTCGACCAACCCCAAAAAAGAGAGTGGGATATCCATTTATAATAACAACATATCTAAAATTAGTGATGCATGCCATGATCCATTTTGTGTTCCTGGCCTCTAGGCCAATTTTATGTAAAACCATCCTCAGATAGCCCCAATCTAAGCAATCATATGCCTTCTATAGGTCCACCTTCATAACCACAAGATTAAGCTTTTTTGTGTGGATCGTATGAAGGCATTCTTGAGCAGTGGCCACAACATCGTGGATCTGTCTATTTTGTAGGAAACTGAACTGTTCAAGCGATATGTATTTAGATAGGGTGTGCTTAATCCTACCCGCAATAGTCTTGGATACAATCTTATATATAAGATTACATAGCGAACTGGGCAAATAATCCATGAAGGATGCAATGGATCTCCTTTTTGGAATGAGGGCAATGAAGGTCGAATTTATATGGGGATGGATATAGCCCCCAAGTCTCGGTTCTTCTACCATTGCCAAGAGGTCCTCTTGAAAAATGTCAAAAAAATGTGTAAATAGTTCGATTGTCCAACCATTTGGTCTCGGGCATTTGTCTCTGTTGAAATATTTGAGCACCTCCAATATTTACTCCCTCCCTTGTGACTTCCTTGTATAGAATCATGTTTGCATCCTCATCAAACATGGTGGGGTATACATCCACCCCCAAATTTGGTCCTGAGCACAGTCCACCTCTGCTCAGTCCACCTCTCTGTGATAATATGCCTTAACAAAATGCTGAACAACCTCTTTACTTATACCCATTGAGAGTTTATCTAGTTACTTGATTTGTATAATCCTCTTCATCCAATAGTCCATGTATAGAGGGGCTAAAGATGAACCATGATTGATCCACTTTATAGAAACTTGTGAGTCTTCAAAAATGTTGATTTCCTCTAATTACACCGAAAGGCGTTCTCTTTGTGAGATTGGGCGGGAAAACACTGCTCACCCCACCCAATCTGAAAGCTTTTGCTTTATCTCACCCCACCCAATCTGAAAGCTTTTGCTTTATTTTTGTCCTTCAGTCGAATCGAAATCTAACACTAACACGTGGAAAAAGTTGAGTGGAGGTTTGGCTGTGTGTACTTGTTTGACAAGAAATTAGTTATAGAATGAGCTGATTTCAGGTGAAGGTTATTAGTGTTATTTTCTGTATAATCGGATTTGGTGATCGGATAATCATCGTCAACGAGCTTGTCGAAAAAATCTTCATCTGACTAACCATCCATGTCAAATGGAGACGTGGCCATCAAACATAAAAGGAAAATTGACAAAAAAATTGACAAAAATGTTGTTGCAGACAGAATCTCTAGCCTCAGTCTCCAAAAAAATGCTTTTTATTTACTTCTAAAAACCACTCTAGTGAATTCACAACGCTCTCCAAAAAAATGCTTTTTATTTACTTCTAAAAACCACTCTAGTGAATTCACAACGCTCTCCAATTCAATAGCCAACTGCAAATGCAATCAAAACCCTCCTGATTTGTTTGATCAATTAACGTAATAGCTACCCCTTGAAGCAAATTTTCGAATTCTTAATTGTGGTTCCTAAACAAAAACTAAAACTCCCACCCAATACTCACACCCAATAGAGCGATTTTCGCACTTTTATACTATACTCGAAGAGAGATATTAGGCAGACAGCCACCAAATACCATATTGACATCTTAAAACCATAGATCTCCCAAGCTTCGAACTGTGGACGTAGATGTGCTGCAAATTCACAATCGGAGGACAAATTGAAAGCTACGAGAGTTCAATAGAAGATGTTTATCCCTTCTTCATTGCAGAGAAAAAAAAATTGAGTCGCCTCTTATGCATCTCTATATGCACAGGTTGATCAATACATGGATGGATTTGGGACAAATATCTCACAATTAAAGATCTTCGTGTTGCAGCGCCCTAACACGCATTCTGAAAAAATGAAAGACAAACCCTCGTTATCATCGACTGGTTTATTGTGCCATTTACACCCCATGGCCTTTGTCTGACCGCTCCACCCCACCGACATCACTGCTTCACCCACTCTCAACTTCATTTGCTTATCTTATGCTGGAACAACTGCGGATGGGAAATAAACGACCCTTACAAGAATTCAAAAGTATGAAATATGGGATCATTATAATATTTTGCCAGCTCCATCAGCTGGCAACATACAAATCCAAAAATCTTCTTCGCTCCAACTCCATAACCAAATTAGACAGCCCTCTACGGGCAAATCCGCATGCCCTCTCAGCGAATTCACCCCACTCATCAACGAACAAGCGACTAATCCCTGCATGCACTTTCCCTCTCGGTCAATTCACCCTTCACACATCAACCAACAAGAAACCAATCCATGCATGCACTTGGACTTGGGTTTCAAAGAATTCTCCATGCAAGGGACATGGCTGTCCCCTTTCATTGGTTATTCGGAAATAGATCTAATAATAAACCAAACTACACAGAATTAAACCCCATATCTTATTTCTATTTCCCACAATGTGTCTTCTCAAATTCAGTTTCTTAGGTTTCAAGAACAAAAAACACACAGAAAATTCTTGGGTATCAAGAAAAAAACCACACACAAAATGGAAAAAGACAATGAAAATCCCAAAATTATTGAAAATTCCCGGAGAGGATTGCCACATATATACTCACTTCCCTTATCTTCTTATTTGCAAATTAGAAACTGCTTTGTTTTACTGTGCACTAAAATCTTTGGAATTCGATAAAATATCAGTCACAGTATAAATATTTGGAATAAGTAAAATATCAGTGATACTACAAATATTTGGAATTAGATAAAATATCAGTCATGCTATGAAGCTCATGCTTCTGTAATGAAGTTGTTGAATGCGTTTGTTGGATTTAGGCTAGGATTGAACTGAGAGATTGGTGTGCCCAGATGCCTCCCACTGGAACTATCCAGAACATTCTGCAAGAGACAAGTGGAAAATCCATGCATATATGATCTCATATGTAAGTGGAAAATCCATGCAGATAGGATCTCATATGTGCCACACGACATATTCATTCTATGTTACACCTAGGTTGTGAGAGTCATGACGTGTTTGAATTTGCATAAGAATTTGGGTGCTTTTGGATAAAAAGGGAAACACAAAAGACAGGGAATATTACGTTTATCTGTTATATTATATTCTTGAACTTTGCTGGGTCTGCTCAATCAAAGAGATCTATCGGTCAAATCCAATACTGCCCATATCAAAGAGATTAGGTAACTTACTCCAATATTGCGCTTTTATCCGATAAACAAACTCAATAAAATACTTGAGGAATGATGTTCACAATGTTATGAGATAGTCATACCTCAGTTGCCTTAGTTAATTTTTGATTGGAATTACCTCGATATGATAACAAAACTTTTGATACTTATAAAGTTTCATGAACAAAATTTTAACTCGTATTTCACCAAAATTCTACAAATTAAAAAAATTACAGTTCACATTCATTCTCTCTCACGATATATTATTGAAATTACCTTGTGTGAACATAATTTTAACTTTTATTTCACCAAAATTTTACAAATTAAATACAAAATTTTACAAATAAAATAACATTACTTTATACTTTCACTCTCTCGAATCATGAGATTTTGAGTCTTTAATTATTATTTTATAAATCTCCGCTGATTTTTGTAATGGTCTATCCATTTATATGGTTAAAAGACAACCAACACATTCAGTGAACACATGCATTTCTTCAGAGTAGTGGTTGGAGGAGAATCCTCTGATGGTCTATTGAATGATGTTCAGGTAACGAGTGACTACATTTCTTCAACAAACACATGACTATATATATATATATATATATATAATATAATTTGAATATTTAATGTGTTTCTTAGTTAACTAGTTTTTTGGTCATTTTTTTCCTTTCTTCTTGGTTAGGTGTTCGAAGGCCACTTGTTTCATGACCAGTCCATTTATAATAACATTGCATTCAACTCGGAATTTTAGTTTATGTACATCATTTTTTACCACCACAAAAAACACATATTCGCAAAATTAACCCCCACTAGTGGAAGGTCATTTCAGTAGTGGGACTTCAGTGAAACTCAGTGATCATCCAGTTAACTAATTAATCAACCCAAAATAGTTGAGGCATGCTAAGAAGTCAAGTTCCCTAAGATTGGTGGAGATTCCAAGGAAGTTTTAATTTATTGTAGCTCACACAATTGCAAGAACTTACTATAACCATAGTGGAGGAGGTAGCTTGAGTAGGATCTTCTTGTGAAATTGGAGAGGGAATGATTGTTGGTAGCATTAATAGCCTACCAAAAATTTGTTTTGCTCCAGACTTCAATGTTTTGGGCAGGGTTTTTGAGGGTGGATAATTTTTTATGATGCTTTTTGGTCATGCGCGTCCTCACTAAGTATCTTGGGAGGTCTGTAATAGTTCCTTGCATGCACGTCCTCACTAAATATGTTTTGGGATGTTTGTACTAGTTCCTTGCAAATTTTTGTTTGTCAAGGCTTAACTACTTATGATCTTAGGTGCTCACAATAGTCTGACAGTTTATGGCACTCTCCAAATCACCATTCTTAAAAAGATCCAACAAAACGACTTGAGAGGAAGATGAGAAGGGCACACTCTTATTGGAAATAGCCTAGAACTAGTGGAATTGGTTGGTCCCAATGGTTTTAGAGTTGTACTAGTCTAGTTTGGTGGTTCATATTGGCTAAGGTTGGTCTTGTATTGAACTGACCTTAAAACACCAAAGTGACTAGTTCTCTACTAAACTGACCAATTCTGAAGAATGTAGTGCAACATAGCTAATGACCACCAAATATTAATTTTTTAATAAAAAATACTTAAAAGGAAAAAAATATCTTAACCCTAGGGCCCTACAAAACCTAACCCTAGTAATTAATGGTAATATTTAATTTTTTAAGTTAAAGTAAAAGTTTACGTTCTCCTTATCTTTCCTTTCTTTAAAGGAATGATAAGGGTAATGTCAAATTTAACTTAAATTTTGAATAATAACATTAATTGTTTCAGGTTGTTTCAAAGTGGTTCCAACTTCATTCAATTTTGAGAAAGTCAAAATTTAGATCCCATTCAAAACTTAGTGGTGACTGTTTGAACCGCTTCTTTGTAATGAGTCCTAGACTCTGACTTCCAATTTTTCATGTGCATTTATTGCATAATCATATTCCTCGTGAGACTTTGCAACAGAAGTTGATATTTAATCCATTGCAAGCACTTGACCTAGCTTAGGGAACCATCAGATACCCCTCCCAAGTTTCTCCTCAACATTGAAATTTTATTTGGAAGAAGGCATTCATTTTATCCATTAGATCATTTTTTCCACTGTGACTATCTGACAACACCCCTGCCAGCATATGCTTGACAATCCATCTCATATTTGTTGCTACCTTATATACTCTCTTTAATCTTGTGTCTCCAATCTAAAAGAGGAAGAACCAAAAATGGCCTTCTTGACCCTCTTCTCAACCCACAATATGTTTAGCTTCTCTCTTGTGCTTACACTCTAGTCTTCTCACAACTTCAGAATGGAGAATCTTAAACACAGTCTCATGATGTGCATTCAGGGAGGCATAATTCACCCTTTCTTTGCATCAAATTAACCCCCTATCATTCCCTTTACCTTTGCATGCAAGCATATATTTTCCTTGTGGAGGATTGTTAAGCTTCCCATCCCTATTTCGCCTCCCTCTCCTACCCTCATGAGCTTGATAAGCTAAATTTAACCAATCTCACTGTATCTAAGATAAACAACCCATCCAATTGGGTAGATGGAGATGAGACCCTTTTAGAAACTAAATCCATCCTTCCACAATGATATGTCCCTCTCCAACAACATCATCATGTTGTCTTCACAATCTATCATTCCCATGATCACCCTAAATTTCCCAGTCCTTCACTTACATCTTTGGTAACGTCATCATTCAGATCACTCATACTTTGTTGTATTGTTGCTTTTATTATGATTTCCTTTAATGGAAATATCTCCCTAGTAGGCACGAGTAACCAAATTCAAGTTCTTATTGAACTCTTGCATTAACATACTTAATTTTCATTTTGACCTATTCGGTTTCAAATTCTAGTGTGGTTGGTTTACTGGTTGACTACTAGCATTCACCAAGTGGTTATTGATGATCATAGTTAGTTTAGAGTGAATGTTGGACTTTGCCTTGAAAACCAAGCCCCAAGAATATGCAATTATCATGGAACACTTCAGAGCTCATACTTTTCTACAAAGGGATACACTATCAAGAAAAGTTATATGAGAAAGAACCAAGTGGTTATGATTTTCAACATTTTCACCTACATTTCCTATCTATCGTTTTCTTATTGAATGGGAAAGTTGGGTTTTTTGGAATTTCAAATTAAAGTTCTATATTGGTGGTGTTCATCTCGCATTTTGGTCTCCTAAAATCTTGTTTGGTATGTGCAAAACGAGAATTGGTGCAACTTTTAGTGGTGCAATTTTTAAATATATGCAAATTCTATATTAATTTAAGACATGCAATGTTCAATATCTACATGATACCTTTTCTTGACATTCCATTAATAAATTTGAAATTTGTAACAAGTATAAATTTTACTAATCAATTATTATCTTGATTATTACAAAATTGAAGACAAAGGAAGAATAATATATAATGTAGGTTTATGTGAATGGAAAATGTTAAGGCAAAGGAGTAATTATATAATGATAGGTGGACCATAGGGGTTGGGTTCCTTACCATCGATGTATTATATATAAGGAAGGAGAAGAAAGAGAAGATGGCATCACTTTTTCTTGTGTAATTGAGGACAAGGCTAAGAAGAGACAACATAGTAACGTATTGAAGGTTCATGTGTGACTTGCTTTTTAAATATATGGAGCAATAAGGTCTATGGTTAGGTGAAGAGTAGAACTCCAAATATTTTTTGCAATAATCAACATTGAGTGAATAGAATGTCATATCTACATAGACCTTTGTGAGAGTAATCTATTCTAGGTGACGATAGAGTACATCATTTCCTTATTGGAAGTAATTAAAATTGTATCATGGTATAATTTAATTATAAATATTTGAAGTACTAGATGTTTATAGTCAATATAGTTGTGTCGGACTCTGGCATTATGGATTCAACACAGTTAGAGTGACTCTATATGGTTAATAGTACTACAATCCTAATTTTTTTAATGGTTACAATAGTTTTTATATTGTGAATGGTGCTACCACGTCAATCGTTAGAGGGGTTGAAACTGAAAATTCGATTGAATTCGTATTACTATTTGTTACTTCCTGGAATTTCCTTATTCTTTACAGTATCATAGACTTGTTCCTCTTAAATTTCTGGGTTTGACAAAATGTGAATTATATTTGTAACAGGTTATGATATAACTTTACACATATACAATAGAGATAGCTATAAAATCTTTGGTAAGTTAACCACAAGTTAGAGAAATCTTTGTTGTTTATGGATGGGATAGAAAGTGAAAGAGTATTTAAAGGAAAATGTCAAGTATGGAAGGGATATATACATGCTACCCACCCTAACTTTTGAGTGGTACCTAGTGTTCTAGCTTAAGGCACACTTATCCAAAAACAATTATGTTCCGGTTGCTTAGAAAGAGTAAGAAGGTAACATCTTTACTAAGTTGAAAGTGATAAAACATCCATTTAATGCTAACATCTACGCAAAAAGTTAAAACCTTAGCATCATTTATAGATGAGAGAGTTAAGAAATTAAACCATACCAACCAATAACAAAAGAAACATGAGATATCATTTAGCACATCTAAGACCAAGGGCATGGGAAGTGATACGCCACTACATGCGAATGAATGACGAGCACATGAAAGTAACTAATGAATGGAAAATACCTGGTCCAGGCTAATAAACAAAAATATTTTCTGTAACGAACATAACTTGTACCCAATTATTTTTTTATTAATGCATCTACCATACCCTTAAACACCTGTATAATCTAGGATTTTAAGATGACTTTCATCCCCACACTATTTCATCAGTCCTAAGCCTACACCTTTTTATTTAGTCATGCCATAATTGAATAAATCGATGGGTATGATCCGCCTTAACTAGGAGGCTAGGTTCTAAATAGCGCTATATAGACGTTGTGACTTATTAGTCCCTTCCATCCCGTCATGGGACTATAGTAATCGAAAACAAGGAGTTTAGTATTGTTTTAGCTGTTTGTTAGTCATGGCTTATCAACTATAAACAACGTTTGTAGACACATATTGATTTATCATGTTATTTGGCCTCTTCCTGAGGTCCAAAGCTAATCTGAAGCTAAAAGAATAGGTTATAATATTTTGTTTGTTTGATATTTTCAAAATCGTAAATACTACCTAAACTAATGTTGACATTAGTCAAGGGCATTAAATGTTATCTCATCTCAGGAAGATGCTTGTATATACCAACATATAAGCAGCAGGACATAACGCATCGCTGTCTACACCACATGGCAGTTGCACAACATGAGCCATCCGTGATTTGAATGTACTACTTGTCAAGTTATCCACGATCTGCATGTACTACTTGTCAACCAGAAATACAAGCCATTTGCATGTACATACTACTTGTCAACGAGCAATGTTTCAATGTTTAGTTTCTGAAGTAGTTCTGGTGAGGTGAGGTAGGTGGAAACCTCGTTCAGTCTAGAAACACAACACACAACATTAGGCAGAACCAACAATAGTAGAAGTGGAGGGAAGAGGAGGAATCAACATGGTTGGTTAGGTAGAATCAACAGTAGTGGAAGTGTAGGGAAGAGGAGGAATCAACAGGGTTGGTTAGGCAGAACCAATAGTAGCAGAAGTGGAAGGAAGAGAAGGAATCAACAAGGTTGGTTAGGCAGAACCAATAGTAGCAAAAGTGGAGGGCAGAGGAGGAATCAACAGGGTTTGTTAGGTAGAAGCAAAAGTAGCAGAAGAGGAGGAATCATCAGATTTGGTTAGGTAGAGTCATCCCAACTTGGTCCTCTTGCAAGCAGCTGAAATTTCCCTCGCCGAGGGATATGGGCTTCAATTTCCAGTGCTGTATTTTGAGCTTTTGGCGACATCATATTGAAATTGAAGTCTTCAATTTGGAGTAGAGTATAGCCAAAACCTTTTCCTTCATCATGTCATCACTAGGCCAATTGATTGCATAGGTAATCCATTCATTCACTGGACAAGAATTTAACGTAAACATCTCAAAAAATGGTAGTACACAAGTAATTGGTACCATAGTTTTGAGAATTTCATAATTCTTTCCTGTTCATCTCTATGACAAAAAGAAAACAGATAATATTTTAGAGTTCATACTATAATCTTTTATAATAACTCCCCTTGCAAAATCTAACAAGGCATTCCCTGTGCAACAACTTGGCTATTTTACCAAAAGACAAAGTTGAGGCTGAGGCTCGATGGGAACAAATGAAAAATACAGGATTAGGTCAAAATCCATCTCGAATTGGCCTAGGATTGCTAATAAATAATGATTACAAAATGCATCGACTAGCTACTCATACTCAATACGAAGTACATCTGCAAAGTATCAGACTAACCTAATCACCGTTTTTTGGCCAAATGCTACCAGAACTATCTATAGAATCTAGTTAAAGCAATAAGTGATTGGTTTCTTAGTTCTCTAAAATTTGCTTTACTTACTTGTAAGTCTTGATCAAGTCGAAAGAGTGGAGTGGTCCTCTTTTGTATGTAATATCATGATTCCTGAAATAGGGCAAATTCTGGCAGGATCAACTAGATCTCCTCATCAAGTACAAAGCAGTTAATCAAGCAACCAAGGCAAGGCAGTTTGCAGAATTGGGGCAGTGGAGTTAATAGTAGTTAGCAGAATTCAGGAAGGGTAGTTAAGGGCAGATTTATACAAGCAGTTAAAGAAATTTAGGCATTGAATCTAGGCCTACCTTCCAGGCCTACAAAAACTGGTTAGTTCTGCTTAGGTGGGTTGTTCTTAGGTGGATTTTTATAGCCAGGAGATTACCCATCGTTAAGTTCAAAGGTCACTCTTATCATATATAAGGTAAGGGGATTCCACTAGGCCTCCATCTTATGTCTTATGTAGTTATTGTCTCGATCTTCCATATTACGTGTCCCAAGCTTACCCAGCATGAGTTGGAGGAGAGACATCATTTCAGTGTACTAGTGCCAAAACTATTACCCAGAGGTAGAGTGGACGAACTTGCACAACAAACCCAACCTGACACTACTATTCTAGTGTGTCAAAGTGTCTAGCTACAGAGTAACTTTTGAATCAATTCTCGTGACACCTGGGATGCATGCATGGATGATCAGCCTCACCACGGTTTAATTTTAATTTAATTTTACATTATTTATTTATTTTATTTTATTTTAATTATAAGTTTCACATACATTGGATCTCTTCAAATTTAATTTAGGTATTTTACTTTATTTATTATTATTTTTTTTAATTATAACTTTCTCATACAGTATATCTCTTTGAATGTAATTTAGGTTCTTCGAATGTAATTCAGATGCAGAGCAATATTCTAATCTCAATCAATCAGGTGGTGGATAACCATAGCAATCAGTGAAGCATCTAAGCTAGGAGTGTCAGACTTTTTTTTTTCTTGTGAATCATGGAGTCCAAAGAGAATAAGCCTCTGATTGCAGAGGATTTCAATAAATCTATGGTTGATCTGGTATGAGGATCAAGTTTCTCAGTCAATTCAATTATCGATTTTTGTTCATGATTCGATGTGATTTAAATGCCATAAGGACTACTTGTGGGGATATAACTGGCCTCATCTCTGCTTTATGGTAAGTAATGACATACCATATTTCTCTCACAGTTCTGATGAAAAAGGTGTGAAATCTATCCTTCAACAATATTTGGTTGTCTTGCTTGTAAGGGGGGTTGTGGCTGTTATTTGAGCTAAATTTGCCTTGTGCGGAAATTAACCCTAAGTTGGGTTAGGTTTTAGATCTGTGATACACTGAACATGGAATTTGGGATATTTTATAATAGGTGCAAGTAAGTAGTATGGTTTATACAAATGGAGTACAAATTATCTGTTAATTTGGTTTTATTTTTGGGGTTCTCTCCGAATCCAAAATTTCCATTGGGTTTGCATTCGCTTTTATGACGAGGAAGGTTAAAATTTGTAGCCAAGGGTTTTGAACCATTGTCAGGTTGGTGGGATCCATTGGGTGCCATCCCTTGAGACAACCTTTCGGGCTTCAAGCACCTTTTGGGATTAGTGAGTTGAACTCTGAGGTTTCACATAATGATGATTGCAACCAGGTAGTTACAAGTAACACAGACAGTTTTCCCCCACTATCGACCGCTTGCTTGAGGCTAGGTGTATGTTCTAGGCTATTTTGGTAGGACAGTTGCCCCTATCATGGAGGTCATGTGAAGTAACATTGGCCATTTTCTAGAAGTTGACATTTTATGGGTGGTGGAGTTTGACAAAAGAAAATCATTGGTAAATATTCCTATCTAATGACGAAGCATGGTTAACAGAAAGGAGGTTTTATTCGGATTTGTCTCACAAGGGGCACTAAATTTGAAGTGAGAAATTTTATTATTATTATTAATTAATGCGTAATTTCGAACACTCAAATCTCAAATGCACACTAATTGTTTGCCCACACCCTAGACTGGTTTGGGAGATGGGGTAGTAGCGGACTTGGCAACACACGAAATGTAATCAATCCTAGCGACATAAGTAATTCACCAAACACTTGAGTTATAAGGTACCCTTCATGCCTCTAGTAAGAGTATTCATTGCCTCTCTTTATCGTTGAACCAATGTACTATAACTTAATTATATCTAAAAATATGTGTGAGCTCAGAAATGTGACATAGCATTGATGATTTTCAAAATGCATGTATGCAAACCACGATAGTGGCAGAGGAGGCCAAATATCTATTAGGTACATATGTCATAGTGTGCATCCCCATCAACAAACGATGGACATTATTCACCGTTCAACACATATCCAACACAAAGTGAGTAATTTGTTGTGTGGAACAGTTCTGTAAGGCATCTCATTGAAAGGATCTAGATAACACCATTTGAAAGAGGGCATTTTTGGACAGATTGGTAGGTAGCTTGTATGTTTGATCTTTCAATCACACTCCACCCCATAGATTGTGTTGGTGAGCTAACCTAATCAACTTCATTGTTGCTTAGATTCTTCAAAATCTAACATAGTTGTCTTTCCCACATAGCCACTCTATTCTTGTAGTATTCTTGACATTTTCTATATAAAGAAGTAGACATGCATTGCTAAATTGTATTTTTAAAGTGCCAAATATGAGTGCTTCTGTGAGAGGTTCTATTGTTTGTTATTTCTTGTTTGCACCAACTTTTATGTTTTCCATTATTACCATTTTGGCTGTTTTTTCTGTTAGGGAGGTTCTGCCACAACCTAGAGAGTTAGGACGCTGCATTGAAAGGGATCCTTACTTATTGTTAAGATTTAATTAATATTTAGTGTTAGGTGATAGAATGGAAAATATAGTGTGGCTATTGCCACTTCAGAGACCAAACTGAAAGAGAACTGAAATTTCTGTACAAAGTGTACAACCAGCGACATAGCAACATCTCTTGTACAAAAGGAAACTCCTTGCTTGCTTTCTCCTCATAGTGCAACTAAGCACAGAACTCTGCACTCCAAATAAAAAAATCTCAAATTCTTCAATTTCAAATCCTGTACCATTATTCTATTTCTAGTTTGGTTAAATTTCGAGGTAACTAGTTCCAAAATTGATCCTATTTCACTTTCTTCCTTAATCTGCATCTACAACTGGTCCTTATCTAACATGGTCTAATTGATATGATTTGGTATTGAGTTCTTATCATACTTTATATTCATAGTTCAATTAAGCACAAGATTTTGCACTTGATATGATTTGGTACTGATTTCTTATCATACTTTATGTTCATAATGAAATTAAGCACATGATTTTGGACTCCCAATAAACAATAGTTCAGAGCTTTTAGATTCTAGTTGTGTTCTGTCATTTTATTTTCACATGGCCAATTTTCAAGCTAGTTTGTTTCAAAATTGCCCAAATTTCACTTTCTTTTTTAATCTACATTTGGATGTGGTCCTTATTTAACATGGTCCAATTGATATGATTTGTTGAGTTCTTATCATACTTCAATCTAATGGTTGATTTGAATTTATGAACAGGTAATGTATGAGTTGAATTTGTTTGGTCATCAGGTTGACATTTTTTGTGTTGCTTGAAGAATCATTTTTCTTTTCCTGAGCATTTGAACTACCAAAACTTAAGCCCTGGGATTCTTGGATCTTGGGGTGTAAAGCCTAGAGTGGATAGATGGATTAATGTATGAGAAATTTATTCATTTGAAATTGTTGCCCTTGTCCTTTTGGACTCTTTCTGACCAGACATCTTCCCACTTTTATGACCCTCTACTCTCACTGAAGGAGCTATTGTGGGGCGTTTTGTTTCTCAGATTTTATAATTCCCTATCCCTAAAGAGAAAAATTGGTCCCATGACAAATGAGGGAATTTTTTTGTAACTCATGACAAACGATCAACTTAACTAGGGAGTGATGTGCTACAACGTCCAATTTCCCCTTTTGAATTCTAACACGCATTTATTACCGGGAATACAGTAGGAAATTGGGGATACTTATCCTTTGTTGTGGTTTTTGATGGCTCAGGTTTCAAATTTTATGAAAAATTCGAAAATAGTAAGAATATACAATGCTTAGCCTTCCCTCACAGGTTCAATATTTAATGAAATGATATGCTATCTGTCCCCATTCATATGGAAGAGACTCCCTTTTCACCCCATTTCTATTTTCTTCATACTTATCATAGGATTTGAAAAAGTTGGTCTTTGATCTGAGGTTGAGTACTCTATCATCCTTATCCCAAGGCTGCCCCCTAGGAATTCTAGTAACTTCACTGAGAAATTCTTCATTTACAAACATCCAAAATGCCCTGAAAGTCGCGTAGAATTCATGGTTTTTAGAGTCTTTCTCTTGGGGATGTTAAGAATTATGGGAAAACTCCAGTGCTACTACAACGCCGTATCCTTCCAACTTATCAAAGAAATCAAGCCAAACCTACATTCCTAAAAGCATCCACAGGCTTCATCATTAACAGAAGCTTATAGAGGGAACTAGCTCTCGTAGTGGATTAATTTTTCAACCTAACTGCTACACATGGGATTCCTAGATATTCCCAAATCTGCCCTGATAAAAATACCTTTTTAAACGTAATCGCAATTGTTATAAAACCTTAGCATATAACAATGCATATTTTTTTATAAAACCTTTGCACATAACAAAACAAAAAAAATTAATGATCAGTTACATCAATTTTTAGCTTAAGAGGGGAGATAAATTTGAAATTGCACAACTGGTTATCAGAAATGTAGCAGGAAAATAATTATTTGTGAACGTTGTATGAATTGCAGGGTAATTTTGTTTTACAAAATCTATACCTAATGCGTATAAGGTTTGTCGTGCTGGTTCAGGTTTTTGGACAAGGCAACTATCCTTAACAACAACACTAGATTGAAGGATCTCAACTGCAGAAGTTAATGGAAACTTTGCACAGTCACGCAGATAGAGGAAATAAAATCAGTGCTGATACTGTTACCCATTTTCGTGAGTACAATTATGACATACTGTTGCCTCACACAACTACATAGCATTGATGATTTTCAAAATGCCTGTATGCAAACCACGATAGTGGCAGAGGAGGCCAAATATCCAATTTGCATTGGGTACAAATGTCATAGTTTGCATCCCCATCAACAAACCATGCACATTATTCACCATTCAACACATATCCAGCACAAAGTGAGTAATTTGTTGCGTGGAACAGTTTTGTAAGGCATCTCATTGAAAGGATCTCGATAGCACCGTTTGAAAAAGGGCATTTTTGGACAGATTGGTAGGTAGCTTGTATGTTTTATCTTTCAATAACGTTGAACCCCATAGATTGTGTTGGTGAGCTAACCTAATTAACTCCAGTATTGCTTAGATTCTTCAAAAGCTAATAGACTTGCCTTTCCCACATGGCCACTCTGTTCTTGTAGTATTCTTGACATTTTCTATACAGAGAAGCAGATATGCATTGCTAAATTGTATGTTTAAAGTGCCAAATATGAGTTCTTTTTTGAGAGGTTATGTTGTTTGTTATTTCTTGTTTGCACCAACATTTATGTTTTCCATTATTACTGCTTTGGCAGTTTTTCTGTTATGGAGGTTCTGCCACAACCTAGAGAGTTAGGACGCTCCATTAAAAGGGATCCTTACTTATGGTTAAGAGTTAATTGATATCTAGTGTTAGGCGATAGAATGGAAAATATAGTGTGGCTATTGCCACTTCAGAAACCAGGTTGAAATAGAACCGAAATTTCTATACAATATCTACAACCAAAGGCAGAGCAACATCTCTTGTACAAAAGGGAACTCCTTTCTTGCTTTCTCTTCATAGTGAAACTAAGCACATAACTCTGCACTCCAAATAAACAATTTCTCAAATTCTTCAATTTCAAATCTTGTACCATTATTCTATTTTCAGTTTGGTTAATTTTCGAGGTAGTTGGTTCCAAAATTGATCTTATTTCACTTTCTTCCTTAATCTACATCTGGAACTGGTCCTTATCTAACATGGTCTAATTGATATGATTTGGTATTTAATTCTTATCATACTTTCTATTCATAGTGCAATTAAGCATGAGATTTTTCACTTGATATTATTTGGTATTGATTTCTTATCATACTTTTTGTTCATAATGCAATTAAGCACATGATTTTGCACTCCCAATAAACAATAGTTCAAAGTTTTCATATTCTAGTTGTGTTCTGTCATTTTATTTTCACATTGCCAATTTTCAAGATAGTTTGTTCTAGAATTGCCCAATTTCACTTTCTTTTTAATCTACATTTGGATGTGGTCCTTATTTAACATGGTCTAATTGATATGATTTGTTGAGTTCTTATCGTACTTCAATCTAATGGTCGATTTGAATTTATGAACAGGTAATGTATGAACTGAATTTGTTTGGTCATCAGGTTGACATTTTCTATGTGCTTGAAGAATTGTCTTTCTTTTCCTGAGCATTTGAACTACCAAAACTAAAGCCCTGGGATTCTTGGATCTTGGGGGTGTAAAGCCCGAAGTGGATAAATGGATTAATGTATGAGCAAATTATTCATCTGAAACTATTGCCCTTTTCCTTTTGGACTTTTTCTTACTAGAATTCTTCCCACCTTTATGACCCTCTACTCTCACTGAAGGAGGTGTCGTGGGGTGTTCTATTTCTTAGATTTTATAATGCCCTATCCATGAAGAGACAAATTGGTCCCATGACAGATGAGGGTGTTTTTTCTGTAACTCATGAAAAACAATCAACTTAACTAGGGAATGATGCGCTACAGTGTCCAAAATCCCCTTTTGAATTCTAACACATATGGGATACTTATCCTTTGTTGTGGTTTTTGATGGCTTAGGTTTCGAATTTTATGCAGAATTCAAAAATAGTGATCATATACAATGCTTAGCCTTCCCTCATAGGTTCAATATTTAATGAAATGATATGCTATCTCTCCCCATTCATATGGAAGAGACTCCATTTTCACCCCATTTATCTTTTCTTCATACTTATCATAGGATCTGAAAAATTTGGTTTGTGATCTGAGGCTGAGTACTCTATCATCCTTATCCCAAGGCTGCCCCCTAGGAATTCTAGTAACTTCACTGAGAAATTCTTCATTTACAAAGATCCCGAATCCCCTGAAAGTCATGTAGAATTCATGGTTTTTAGAGTCTTTCTCTTAGGGATGTTAAGAATTATGGGAAAACTCCAGTGCTATAGAATCATCGTATCCTTCCAACTTATCAAAGAAATGAAGCCAACCTAACTTCCTAAAAGCATCCACAACTTCAACATTAAGAGAAGCTTATAGAGGGAACTAGCTCTCGTAGTGGATCAATTTTTCAACCTAACTATTATCCATGGGATTCCTAGATATTCCCAAATCTACCCTGATAAAAATACCCTTTTAAGCGTAATCGCAATTGTTATAAAACATTGGCATATAACAACACAATTTTTTTTATAAAACCTTTGCATATAACAAAACAAAAAAAAATAATGATCAGTTACATCAATTCTAGCTTAAGAGGGGAGATAAATTTGAAATTGCACAACTAGTTATCAGAAATGTAGCGGGAAAATAATTATTTGTGACTATTGTATGAATTGCAATGTAATTTTGTTTTAAAAAGTCTATACCTAATGCGTATAAGGTTTGCCGTGCTGGTTCAGGTTTCTGGACAAGGCAACTATCCTTGATAACAAGACTAGATTGAAGTATCTCAACCGCAAAAGTCAATGGAAACTTTGCACGGTCACACAGGTAGAGGCAACAAAATCAGTGTTGAGACTGTTACCCATTTTCATGAGTACAATTATGACATACTTCTGCCTCGCACAATTGCAAACTTTCTCTATTGATTAGGCAAGTACCATGGACAGGAAACTCAAGGGTTTTGAGATTCCAACGGCCTCCATTTCTATGATTTCACTCATTATCTTGAACTCACTAAAGGTATCCTGGATATTTTTGGGGCACTGTAAGTCATTAGTGGGTGCTAGAATGTTAGGTATACCTCTCTGATACCTGGGCATACAAATGTTCTTATAACCCGGTTCCTCATTTTCGATAGTCTTATAAAATCGCTCTAGTTTAATAAAGGAGTTGCTCATGTAAGATGGTTGGTTCGTGAAAAAAATAGGTAGTTCAATGTTCAAATTACTAGGTTCATGGTTCATAGCACAAAGCTTCACCGGAACTACAACAAGCATGCTCCTGCTATCTGCTTGGACCATGATGAGAATTGTAGAGACTCTTTATCTTGACAAATTGTCTCTTTCACAATGTCTGGAATGGGTCTTGCAATAGGTACTATAACCCTTGCTTCTTACTCTGTTGTTAGTGGTGCTTCCATTGGTTTAATTGACGTAGCACAACAAGCACGAACCTACAAGTATAAAAGCTAGCTAGCTAGTATTGTTTTTGCTTGCTATGCTACTTGTGCCAGATACAGCTTGAACCGACAACAACATAGGGCAAGGACTAGCTGCCGCGCAACCCCTCTTGTCAAATAATGACATGTATACTACCCTAAATGTTGGGTTGTGTTATATTCTTTCCACATAGTTAACAGGGGGTTTGAGGGGTACCCGTAACCCCACTTTATGGGGTCCGGCGCAACGCCCCGGAAAATTTTGGTTTTCGCACATGTTTTTTGGACGCGATGGTTTTCGGTCCATGGTATTGGATGTGATGGTTTTTTGGTCCATGGTATTGGACGTGATGGTTTTTGGTCCATGATATTGGATGCTTTGGCATGTATAAATATGTATTGTAACATTGAAAGGAACATAATGAAAAATCAAGCTGGTAGTTCCGGTTTTGGGATCTAGTGGGAAATCTCTGTGTATATGTGTTTTATGTGTTATGCTCTCGCATTTTTATTTTTCTTTTGATTTAGAATTCATATGCAGGTAATTTCTGTACGGGGTTAAAACCTACACTAAATACCCTTCGTATCTCACCCAGACCTTAGTTATAATGATAGTGACATCTACTGCTCTCTCTTTAATACATAGTTGTTGTATCTATTTAACTTGTACCATGAACCTGGCGGGATGCATACTACCTCCATACCAACTATTTTTTCATTTATTTCCACCAAGTTGTACGTTGTACACCATTATGATTGGTACACAACCCAAGTTTTTAGTTGGTCAAGAAGCCTCTCATCACCCAGATGCACTATGCTCGATCTATGGTTCAAATTGTCTTGAACAAACCCTACCCTTGTTTGCCTATCTTCTACGTTGAGGTTGTCATTCTTGCTGCAATCTACAACGCAAAAGTGGAGAGGAGGGTTCGGCTTCTTGCTGCAATCTACAGCGCAGAAGTGGAGAGGAGGGTTTCGCTTTTGTCACGATATTGGATCTCTGTGGACAACTATCTAGCCTTTGTCTACCCTTGCTGTATAACAAAGTGTAGATAATCCCCACAACAGCTTTGCTAGGCTACCACCCCAAGCGAAGTAGGTAATACATTTATTCTGTGTTTGTTTATTCATTATATCCATGAACTCTAATGTTTTTTTCCCTGCAATGTTTAACATCCGCTTCTACCTAATTATTTCTATTTCCTTCTATTCACATAGGAATACACAAACTTCCTCGCTATTTCGTCTCTCCTTGGTTAGGCGCTTTCCTGCACTCAGGTGAGTACTAACCAGGTAGTTATGAAAATCCATTTCTAGCGTCTAATTGTTTTAATTACCATTCTGACCCTTTTCTCTTCGATCCATCATGTAGGATTTATGGGCGACACTATGTTCACACAGATTTTACAGCTAACCCCTTTTGCCCATGATTTCTCCCTTAGGACATGGTTTGTATTTCTTCATCATTAGTCAGTTTCATTTTTCAATCATGTTACTGACGTAAGTGTTTTCTTTTATCTCAGGTATGCCTACTTCGATAAGTCTGAGGCACAAATGCATAAAAATTAGGCATCTAACTCATGGTTGACTACTAGATAGGTTGGTAACCTCCCTGAACTAGGTTCTGTTGCTTGTGGTCTTATTCGCATCGCTTGCACACTAAGAGAGAGACTCAACATCATGACATGGATAGATTTTGACTCTCATAAGCAGATCCAACTCCTGTTTAAAGCTTCTAAAATCCCCTAGGCTAAAAGAAGAGGGGTCCTAAATAATAACTTTACTATGATGCTTTGACAAGAAGGCAATAAAAATCAACTGTGTTAGATGCCATAGATATTTTTAGTTGTTCTGAACAAGCCAAGTCTCACCCATAAGAGGACCTTTCCACGAAAGCAGGGTAGGGATGTAGAAATCAAAATCAGGCTGATACCACATCCAACCTAAATATTTTTGCAGCTTATATTTCGTCCTTGCAACACAAAGCACAAGAAAAATCCATCCCCAATCTCTTGACAACAGACCCTTGTAGGAGCAAAATCTATCTCCAAACTTTGTGCTCATAAGAATGTTATTTTCAGGTGGACTGGTAACTTGTCAACCAGCAGGCCATAGGATCCTTGGTCATCCATTGTTTGTCAAGTGAGGGTAATGTCAGTCGGGAGTCTAGGCATACCACAAAGATGAAAGATCCTTAGTCACACATATGTAGAAGGGCTACCCAATCCTCCATCCCCAGTCTCTCTAGAACAGACTTGGCTTATGTAACAGCTAACTGCATTTTACTCTTTACGAATCAGGAGGCAAAGATGGTGTTTATTTCATCAGGCCATGGTCTTTGGTTTGTATTAATATCATCCTTTCTAACCAATCTCTTATTCAAAATCCATATTTGTAGATCTTAGGATTGGGTTGGGCGAAAATTCTATTCTTGATTAGATTCACCCTGATGCTCGAGACATGATGGATGCTTGTGTAGATTTAAAAAATGTCTTCTTACATCTACACAATTGTTTTGTTCGATATCTGTGCCAGGTTTGTTTTGGATCTTCCATTGAATTTGATATGAATGATACATATCAACACTTATTTTGACCCATCAAAACCGATAAATATGTCTTTCATTTAGTCATTTAAGTTTTCTTGGATGTTAACCATTTTCATTATTTTTGGTTTCTCTAGCTCCTTTTAAAGGTTTTGCTTCTGTTTCAAATAAGACATGTTGTTCGTTATCATATTAATTGCAATCTTATTATATTTTGTGATTGATTTAATATATTGTCTTGTCAAAGCTTCATCAGGATCTTGTGGTAGGCAATTTGGTCAAGTGTCAGCACTCTAAGAGAATGAATTCTATTGACACTGTGGAGCGATAAAAAGGTGTCTTTTTAACTCCTAATTACCTCACATTAATTGTCAACCCAGGGACGACTTTTTATTTCAAGAGTGTACTCAGTCTGAGGCGGCTATTTACTCAAGACTAATGTTTTGCAGTATAGTGCTTAAAATACAAAAGTAAATGAATTCTTGGAAAGAAATCTAACTACAACAAAATACCTTGAAGCCTAAATCATCCATTCGGAAAAATAAGTAATGTATCAGTCAAGGGTCCAGTAACAATAACTCATCCCTTTAGAAACTGATGTAACCAAAAGTAATCAAGGAACAGATCATCAATCTGGGGAGTAGACAGCAAATGCCAATGCCCACTACAGTTTTAGATCGTTCTGCACACCAAAGCAATCAATAATGCAAATAACAGAAAATGGAACGACAAATATGAAATGGAACAACAACTAAGAAATGGAACAGCAAGAAACTGAAATGTTCTAAACTAAATCATTCACTCAAACAACCATCAATCGAGGATATAGTAGCAATAACTCATTCCTCTGGATATTGATGCAATTGAAATCAAACCAGAACAAGAAAATCAATCTGGGAACGAGGAAGCAATCCAATGTTCTCTACAGTTGACAGTATTGCTTTAAAGCAATTAAAAGGAAATCAAAATTGAACTAAAGTTGCTATTGAAAGTAAACTAGGAAAACTCTTTAAAAGCAAACTATTGCAATTAATCGACAGAAATGAACAACAAAGTAAATGGGCAGCAAACTGTAATTAAAGGAATCTGAACAACAAACTCTAATTAATGGAAATGTACAACAACAAAGCCAAATTAATAACAATCTTTACTCTAAGAATAAATCGAACAACACACGGAAATAGAACAGCATTGATTAATGATAGAATATGAAATAACGCTGGAAAGCCAAATACAAATGCATAATAAGTTAACACAGGCACACATTAATAGTAATCTGAGTCTGATACCGCAAGTATTAATCCTGGTTAGAAAGGGTAACGATTACAATTCATAATGGAACCACAATGTCAATTGAATAGTAATCGTATGAAGTATAAACCACAGACAAATACGGTAATACCAGCTTAAGAAGGTTACAGCTTGATTACTCTGCAATTAAACAACAATAGCGTTATGTAGAGAACAACAATGTTACACTAACGACTTTAAAGGAATAGCAATACGTTAGAATGCACATTACGACTTTCTTGTTGCAGAGAACGAAATATGAAATATAACAGAGCTGCAATATAAGATAATAAAACACACCAGATTACCGATTCAAGCTGATAAGCAAAACCACGCATAAACTACAAATATAATATACAGCAGCAGCACAATCCACCAGAGGCTGAGCCCTTAGCTGCCAGCGGATGTTGCTGGGTTACTTTAGGATCAAAGATGGAATGGCAACCAGATTTATATTAAAATATCAAAGTAGAGTTACAGTGGATTACAACAAGAAATCTCTCCATCTCTTAGCCATTATCCATTCTCTCTGCCATCCTCAATTCTGAATCTCTAATTCATCCTCAATTACATCATTCGAATCCCTCCCAAAGTCATCCCCATCTCTGATCTCTGTTTTCATTTAAATAGAGAGATCAGAGAGCAGTTACAATAGAGATAAGTACAACATGATTCTATTAAAAAATTGGATTGTTTCCAACCAATTGATCAACAAGAAAATATATTTTCATCTATCTTTCAACAAGAGCAGGGCGAATTTGGCTTTGCAGCTGAGATTTGGAAAACGGCCGCAACAACAAATCTGAGAAAATCGTGCTCAAAGAACCCTGTGTTTCTCTCCTTACATGTCGAATTTGGGCAAACCGTTCGCTAAAAAAGTTAATTGGGTCCGTTTTGGACAAAACCCATGTTCCGGATTTTCCATATTCTTCTTCATTTGCTTAGCATTGCAACCGCAAAACTGTCACTTCTTATTCCAGTGAATTTCTGAGTTGGCAGATTTAATGGTCAAATTTTCAATCTAGAAATTATCTTGGAGGTTAAAAATGGTAAATAATGTTACAACTAATTTATTGAAACTATCATTGATAAAATCATTCATAATCATCAATTTATCATAAATAAAGGACAATAAATAATATTTATTCATAAGAGCATAAATCATTATAAAATAGAATTATATGATAAACCGTGATTAATAACATGATAAAAAAAAGTAAAAATGAATGAAATAAGTGTTAAAGAGGTACTCGTATTCATGGCTCAGCACACCCCCACACCAAATATATTGCATGTCCTCATGCAACAAAAACTGAATATGTTGCATGTCCTCATGCAACCCAAAGACAAAACCCATGTGTTAACCAAGAAAAAGAAATTTGTTCATCTCAGCTCATAGAACAAATGAATCCTTCCTTACTTAATGAATATTTAATTTTAGCAATCTTGATGAATGCATAACAATGAAGTTGCAGCAAAATATGATATAAGTGACAACAACCTTCATTAACCATTTTCCCAAAAACTACAAACCAGATTTTGTTGAAATGTTGCAAGTAGATTTGTAATATATGAATGCCTCTATGATCCAAAAATCAGATCGTTTTGATGCACAGATCATGATATATAAACAAAATGGTTGTAGTTGACAGTGCATGATTTCTGAAATTTTATGAACTAATTTAACATGCGATTATCTGGGTTTGTATATTTTAATAATACGTCTGTGCTTTTCAGAAATCACAAGAATTGAGTTCATAGTTTTAAAAATATTATGGAAATCAATTTCTGCACTAAAATTATATGCCTTAAATGAAAAAGAAAGCAAAAAAAACATCCATCATGCGTAGCAATTCCTCCCCCTTTTTGAAAAATTAGCATGGCCTCATGCGATGCTAGAAAACAAATTGAGGTGGTTGCTACCATATGTTGAATTCTATGCCTGGTGTAAAACAATCATGGAATAAGGGAGGTGTTGAGAATGAATAAGAATAGTAATGGATGATAAAGAATAGGAATGACATGGTCATAAGAAAGAAACGAATGAAAGCAATATTCCCCCAAAACTGAAAGAGGATATGCTACTGAAAAATATGGGAAGTGGTAAAGATGTGGAATGAAGGATGATAAATAATGCTCAAAATGTATTTTCATTAAATTTTTCTCCTAAATTCGTAATAAATCAGAAAATTATGCTATTTTACCTCAAGTTTTACCTCCAAAAAGAAAAATGTGGAATGACATATATGTACTGGCATTTGTTGAAGATAATGTAGGCAGAGTTGGTGCTGAAAGTGATGCAAAAGGTGGAATCCAGGCAAGCACATCATGTCTAAATAGTTGTTCACATTTGCGAGTTGCTCGAGCCTCTTCTGTTAGTTGCAGTAGTGTGGTCATGCTGCGAATAGAGTTCTTCCCCATACTTGTTGTTCACCTGTAAACAAATCACTATTTTGCATACAATGTTCTTGAATCCATAGTGTTAGTTTTAAATAGCAATAGATTAAGATGCATGCAAAAATTTCAATCAGAAAAACTTATCAAATCAACAAGTTATGGTAGAGTGCAGTAATCGTATCACATGCAATCCCATAATGCATACATTCCCCCCTCCAATTGGAAAAGAAATTCCATGACCATAAAGCATATGAGAGGTGTTGTGCTAATGGCAAGGCGCAAGGGAATGAACAATACAATAGTAAATGAAGCAGAGTACACATATCAATGATAGGACGATGAGAGTTATGGCTATAATGAGAGCAGAGTGTATAAAGATAGTTATGAATAAAAGATAGGACGCTTTGGATTGATGATAAGTTATGAAAAGAGAAAAAGAACAACAATATGCCAAAAATAAGCTTTATTGACTGTGTTCTTAGCTGAAAAGGATGCGATTGATCAGAAAATTATTTTTCATGCATAAAGGTTCAAAATAGGGGAAAAACAATTAAGGAAATAACTTCTCTAATAAAAAGAAATAATAATAAAAAGGTATTATAGTAATAATTGACAATAAGATATAACTTCAATACCATAAGCAGAGCCTCTGCTGCCAGCAGGCGTCCATAGCCTCGACAGAGTTGCTTTTTAACCCATATGAACCAGGATCCTCAATTTATAAATGGAGAGTTTTAGTGCTGTTCTACAGAAGAGATCAATGTGCTGGCGTGGTAACCAGATAACCACACTGCCATTCACTAGGAGGTAGCAAAAGTGATCAGGCCGGCTTGTGATGAGACCTCCTATTCCAAGGATAATTTGGCTATCCAATGGATCATAACCCTGGTGTAGTGGCCATAATGGGAATGTCACTTTGTTACAGCCTTATGAACATGGTAGGCTGGCTAGTAATGCGACACCCTATCCTCCATCCGCGAACAAAATTTTGTTGTTATTACACATTTTTATGATAAAAAGAGGGAGGCTCAGTACTCCTTAAGAGCAGGGATGGTGGAAGAAGTTGAACATGTCAATAGAAAAAAATATACCCATAATCTCATTTATTATAGACAGAGAAGATTATAACTAGGAAAGGTGGACCCAACATGGTATTAAGATGATCAATCAATATCATGTTCAACAGAAAACAATGCAGTAAAGTAGTATATAAATAATTGTGTCCTTTTTTAAAAGAATCTATCATCAAGGAGCTGTCCTGTTAAAGATCATAACGTGAATGATAATAACTTGCTTCAAAAGATCCATAATTCTTGTCCTCATAAAATAGTGTACTTCATGCCATGAAAGAGAATCAGGAAAATGTGGTTGAGATGAACTAGGAATAATCCCACAAGAGGAAGGAAGGGTTGCTCTCGAAAATACTCCCAAAGTGTTGTTTTTTTTGAAGGGACAGCAAAAACACTTAAAAAGTGTTATTCTTTGTAGGGAACAACGAAAAATGCATGTGAAAAGGTGTTGTTCTCTAAGAGAAACAACAAGAAATGAGAAAATGATGTTCTTTTGAAAAGGAACAACAAAAATGTGAAAGTGCAGAAATGTTGTTCCATTTCGAAAAGGAACAACAAAACGTGAAAGTGCAGAAGTGTTGTTCCATTCGAAAAGGAACAACAAAACGTGAAAGTGCAGAAGTGCTGTTCCATTCGGAAATAAACAACAAAACATGAAAGTGCAGAAGTATTGTTCCATTCGGAAATGAACAGCAAAACGTGAAAGTGCAGAAGTGTTGTTCCATTTCGAAAAGGAACAACAAAACGTGAAAGTGCAAAAGTTGTTTTCCATTTCGAAAAGGAACAACAAAACGTGAAATTGCAGAAGTGTTGTTCCATTCGGAAATGAATGACAAAACATGAAAGTGCAGAAGTGTTGTTCCATTCGGAAAGGAACAACAAAACGTGAAAGTGCAGAAGTGTTGTTTCATTTCGAAAAGGAACAGCAAAATGTGAAAGTCCAGAAGTGTTGTTCCATTTCGAAAAGGAACAGCAAAACATGAAAGTGCAGAAGCGTTGTTCCATTTCGAAACGGAACAACAAAACGTGAAAGTGCAGAAGTGCTGTTTCATTTTGAAAAGGAACAACAAAACGTGAAAATGCAGAAGTGTTGTTCCATTCGAAAATGAACAACAAAATGTGAAAGTGCAGAAGTGTTGTTCCATTCGGAAAGGAACAACAAAACGTGAAAGTGCAGAGGTACTGATCCATTCGAAAAGGAACAAGAGCTGTTCCATTTCGAAAAGGAACAACAAAATGTGAAAATGCAAAAGTGTTGTTCCATTCGAAAAGGAATAGCAAAATGTGAAAATGCAGAAGTACTGTTCCATTCGAAAAGGAACAACAACTGTTCCATTTCAAAAAAGAACAGCAAAATGTGAAAATGCAGAAGCTTGTTCCATTCGAAAAGGAACAACAACTGTTCTATTTCGAAAAGGAACAACAAAATGTGAAAAAGAAACAGAAAAATGGACAATCATAAAATGTAAGCATGCAAAAAAAAAAACAAATTAGCTGTTCACGGCATTGATGCTGAGGATGAGTTACACTTTGAATGAAGCAACACCTGAAACACAAAATATAAAAGAAATTAGAAAAGAAACAACAAAAAACAGTATGTAAATAAATAAATTAAGTTACAACATCTATGATGTTATGTCAAAAAAATGATGTGTTCAAAAAATGTTTTGGCAGCAAAGACATGACATAAATTTTCAAATGGAAATCAATTCTTCATTTCTTCTATTATGAATTCGTTGGGTAATGAGTTGGATGAAATTCCTTTGTTTCATTAAAATTTCTTTCAAGAATCACTTGTCCATAAATTGACCTTTTTTTTCTTCTAGGACCTGTAAAAAATGAGTATGTACTTGCAATAAAACATTAAATCATGGAGGAAGAGAGGTACGCGGGCTCCCTTAATCCAAGAATTATGCAAAAAACTAACAAGTAGTTACTCTGTAGAACAAATCCATGGAGAAAATAATAAAGTAAAATCTATTTCTCACCTGCAGGAGAGCAGTGGTCGACCATACTAGTCAGTAGTGTTTTAATCACAACTTCTTTGTTTTTCGTTCAAATTGAGTGATTCTAAAGCCAAATGAGAGTTAATTCAAAGGATTATCTCCTGTAGAAACAGGTTTTAAGGATTCAATGATATGATATGTCAATATTAGTTAGAACAACCTGCATAACAAAGTCATTTTCAATTACCCAACTTAGACCAACAGTGGATATTTCAAGCATAAAATTTGCGTTTGATGTTGGATTTGAATGATTCAAATTGGAAATGAAATTGGATTCATTTATTTATCTCCAATAGAAACATGTTTTGAAGAAAAGAATAATTTATAGGTCAAATACTGTAAGGAACAGCCGAAAAGACAGAGTTTTAAGAGTGCTGATTTACAATAGACAGTCAGTATTTTGATCATAACTTCCCCATACGATATGGAAAATGAGTGATTATAATTGCATTGTAAACTAGATTCATAGGGGAATCTACCATAGTAATAAGTTTTAAAAATTCAAACATTTAGGCCTCCAAAAACTGACTGTCCCAACTCTGTGCCTGAGCTGCCCACTAGACACCCTGTCAATGTTTTGTTTCTAATTTTTTCGTTTCAAATCCAAATTGAGTGGTTCAAATTGGGTTAGAAATTAGACATCAAGGGATACCTAGGGTAGAAATAGGTTTTAAAAATATTGCATTTTGGCTCCTCAAAACATGATTGTCCCGACTATTTGTTTCAGAAATTTCATCAAGCCCGCTAGCCAAAAAAATGTGATAGTCAAACATTTTTTCAAATTGGTGATAAAAATGAATATAAGTGTTTGTAGAACTATTATTTCCATTGTAATTCATCTACATACACACGTGAATTTAAAAAATTATCACCGATGTTGATTTCCACAACATGTTGCAATAAAAAACAACTGGCTTTACAAAAATAAAAATAAAAAAGATGTGCTTGTTTTATTTGTTTATTTATTTTATTTTCTCCCTATCCTACTCTTCTTTGAGAATCGAATATGTTTATGTATAAGAGTATTTCCAATGGAACCATTTTAGAAATAAGGCTTTAGGTATGCACATACCCAAATTTGAAAAATGCATGTTGATAAAAATTAGGGTATGAGAAGCCAACTTCCCTTGAAAAGATGGTATCAAAAATTGTTGAAGTATGGAGTGATGCTTCAAGCAAATGATGGAGTGAAACCAATCTTCAATGTATCCGTTACTTTCTTGATTTCTCATATCCATCAGATCATGAAGTTCTTGAGATTTTAAAATAGCTTGTTGATACATACTATAAGAAACCTCATTTTCTTCCATAGCTTCTACAATTTTTGAATTTGAAACATTCTGAATCTCATTGTAAGTTTTCTCTAATGGTGCATGTGAGATAGAATGGGTGGGAAGGGTGCGTAAATTTGGCAGTTCAACATTGTAAGCATGTTGTACTGGTTTATTGTGGTGAGGGTGTGGAATTAGTTGAGTAGGAAATTGTGTATGGAATGGAGTATTTTGATGACGTGGTTGATTGGGTTGTATGAATGGTTTTGATGGGCAAGAAAGATGTTGTGGAAGAGCTGGTAAAGAATATGGAGAATATATTTGTGCTACAAGATGAGGGAGAGTAGTCATACAATCATAAGGTGAACCATGCCAAGCTTGTAGACAAAATTGATGGTGGTTATATTGAGATTGACATGGCTGCCCTAACACATTAGTATTCCATGATGGATTATGCAAGTAAGAAAGTGGAGAGGAAGTGTTTTGAACCATACTTGTAGGCCATGATTTCCATGGTTTTGACCTTGTTGCAACTTCCTCACTTCTTTGCTATGCTACTTCCAAATGAGATAAGGAAGAACAACCATCTATGGTATGCTCCTTTCGGTCATGAGTGAAAAACACTTCATCAAATTCTTGATTTTTATGAACCTACGAAACATCCAATTTTGCATTTAGAGAGTTAATAAAATCAACTTTAAAATTTTCAAATAAAGCATTGATTTCATCTCTTATGTCTCCTATTCTTGTAGCAGATTTGGGAAAGAAAGAACAAACATCTCTAGAATTCTTACCAGCCTTGGAGATTCCTCTTGATTACCTTATGCACAACTCACAAACATCATCATATGATAACTGAAAAACATCACCTTTTCCTATCAGATTTAAGAGTTCTAAAAATTCATCTTTGATTCCTTTAAGAATGAGTGTTTTTAAGATATCTTTCTCCAAATGCTTATATTTTGATTTTTGAAGGTTGTATTGAAATCGATCTACATAGTCCTCCAAACTTTCATCTTCCCCTTGTATCATACCGAAAATATCTTCATTGGATTTGCAATAGTCTTGGTACTTCTTCAAGAATATGTTCTTCATGTCCTCCCATGATTGGATGCAATTCCCACCTAGGATCATGAACCATCGGAGAGTTGCTCCTTTTAGAGTAAGAGGAAACACTTTCAATCTTTGATCATTAGTACAATAATCATATCCTCTACAAAGTATTTCAAACTCAAATAAGAATGTATCTAGATCTTCATTTGCTAAACCATGAAAATTTGGTAAAGATGGGGGAATTATGTGCATTTGTGCTACTCCTCCTAGATCTTTGATAGGAAATTCAAAAGTAGAAACGTGAGCCATTTCTTACCATAGTTTAAGATGTTCTTCATGTGTTTCTTCGAGGCTCCTTCTTCAAATATTCCTGTCAATCGGTTAGTGAAATGGGTGGTGCTTACATCACCACTTGCGTGAGATCATGTGATTCATTTTTTAAAAATTTCTATCTTTTTCCTAATCATTCACACAAAAATTCAAACATCTATTTCTACTCTAAGTTCTTTAACAGTTCTATTGAAAAGCGGGTGGGGGAGCAGGGCTTTTACATGCTCCGTACGTAGGTTCTTACCTTCCGTTTTTAATACCCAATTCTTTCCTAACAGACACTCATCAAATCCACACTACTCGTTAGAAATGGCTAGACTCTCCCCGGCAATGGCGCCAAAATGTGGAGCGATAAAAAGGTGTATTTTTAACTCTTAATTACCTCACAATAATTGTCAACCTAGGGACGACTTTTTATTTCAAGAGTGTACTCAGTCTGAGGCGGCTATTTACTCAAGAGTAATGTTTTTCAGTATAGTGCTTAAAATACAAAAGTAAATGAATTCTTGGAAAAAAATCTAACTACAGCAAAATACCTTGAAGCCTAAATCATCCATTCGGAAAAATAAGCAATGTATCAGTCAAGGGTCCAGTAACAATAACTCATCCCTTTAGAAACTAATTTAACCAAAAGTAATCAAGGAACAGATCATCAATCTAGGGACTAGATAGCAAATGCCAATGCCCACTACAATTTCAGATCGTTCTGCACACCAAAGCAATCAATAATGCAAATAACAGAAAATGGAACGACAAATATGAAATGGAACAACAGCTAAGAAATGGAACAACAAGAAACTGAAATGTTCTAAACTAAATCATTCACTCAAACAACCATCAATCGAGGATACAGTAGCAATAACTCATTCCTCTGGATATTGATGCAATTGAAATCAAACCGGAACAAGACAATCAATCTGGGAACGAGGAAGCAATCCAATGTTCTCTACAATTGACAGTCCTGCTTTAAAGTAATTAAAAGGAAATCAAAACTAAACTAAAGCTGCTATTGAAAGTAAACTAGGAAAACTCTTTAAAAGAAAACTATTGCAATTAATCAACAGAAATGAACAACAAAGTAAATGGGCAGCAAACTGTAATTAAAGGAATCTGAACAACAAACTCTAATTAATGGAAATGAACAACAACAAAGCCAAATTAATAGCAATCTTTACTCTAAGAATAAATCAGAGAGCACACGGAAATAGAACATCATTGATTAATGATAGAATATGAAACAACGCTGGAAAGCCAAATACAAATGCATAGTAAGTTAACACAGGCACACATTAATAGTAATCTGAGTCTGATACTGCAAGTATTAATCCTGGTTAGAAAGGTTAACGATTACAATTCATAATGGAACCACAATGTCAATTGAATAGCAATCGTATGAAGTATAAACCATAGACAAATACGGTAATACCAGCTTAAGAAGATTACAACTTGATTACTCTGCAATTAAACAACAATAACGTTATGTAGAGAACAACAATGTTACACTAACGACTTTAAAGGAATAGCAATACGTTAGAATGCACATTACAACTTTCTTGTTGCAGAGAACGAAATATGAAATATAACAGAGCTGCAATATAAGATAATAAAACACACCAGATTACCGATTCAAGCTGATAAGCAAAACCACGCATAAACTACAAATATAATATACAGCAGCAGCACAATCCACCAGAGGTTGGGCCCTTAGTCGCCAGCGGATGCTGCTGGGTTACTTCAGGATCAAAGATGGAATGGCAACCAGATTTATATTAAAATATCAAAGTAGAGTTACAGTGGATTACAACAAGAAATCTCTCCATCTCTTAGCCATTATCCATTCTCTCTGCCATCCTCAATTCTGAATCTCTAATTCATCCTCAATTCCATCATTCGAATCCCTCCCAAAGTCATCCCCATCTCTGATCTCTGTTTTCATTTAAATAGAGAGATCAGAGAGAAGTTACAATAGATATAAGTACAACATGATTCTATTAAAAAATTGGATTGTTTCCAACCAATTGATCAACAAGAAAATATATTTCCATCTATCTTTCAACAAGAGCAGGGTGAATTTGGCTTTGCAGCTGAGATTTGGAAAACGACCGCAACAGCAAATCTGAGAAAATCGTGCTCAAAGAACCCTGTGTTTCTCTCAGTACAAGTCGAATTTGGGCAAACCGTTCCGTTTTAAAGTTAACTGGGTCCGTTCTAGACAAAACCCATGTTCCAGATTTTCCATATTCTTCTTCATTTGCTCAACATTGCAATTGTAAAACTGTCACTTCTTATTCCAACGAATTTTTGAGTTGGCAGATTTAATGGTCAAATCTTCAATCTAGAAATTATCTTGGAGGTTAAAAATGGTAAATAATGTTACAACTAATTTATTGAAACTATCATTGATAAAATCATTCATAATCATCAATTTATTAGAAATAAAGGAGAATAAATAATATTTATTCATAAGAGCATAAATCATTATAAAATAGAATTATATGATAAACCGTGATTAATAACATGATAAAGAAAAGTAAAAATGGATGAAATAAGTATTAAAATGGTGGTCGTATTCATGGCCCAACAGACACTACTTGGAAATTTGTAAGACATAAACCTTTATTAATTAATTTAGCCAATATTGTAGCTATTTTTTGTTGTATAATGCTACTATTTCGTATTTTTTTGTTTATTGCTAGTGTGATTATATCTTTTAATATTGTTATGACATCTGGATTGTTTTGTCTCTACAATTTTCATGTAGAGATACAGAATAATATTTACCAATTCTGTTGTACGTGTATAATGTTTACTAGTAGTTTTATTGTGTAGTCAGTTAGAGTGATATAACATAAATTGGAAAGGAAAAAAATTCTTCTTTTGATCAAAACAATTAGCAACTTAGTAGTAAGTTGTGATTTGCCAGAGGTCTTAGGGGGCATGCCTTTGGGACCAAAAATAGATGCCATCTCCTAGGGAATAGATATCGAATACACACACAATGTGTTGTTACATCTATGGTTTTGCATTACAAATTCAATGAGGGGATACCAATACTAGATTGACTAGCATGTACAAGACCAACTAGTCTATGAAACTTCAAATGTGGACAATCCTAACATCCTTGAAACTAGTTCTTAACTAAGCAGATTACATGGATGTAAATTTTCTCTCAAATTCAAGTGTATGTTTATCTGTATAGGGAACTACATAGTGTAGATGTTAATGTCTATGTGGATTAGCAATGTTATCTTCTGATCCTCACTTGCGATCCACATTCAGAATGCAATCACATTGTACAAGTTGTCATGTGAAGTTGCTAATTGAAGACTTCTACTAGAAGCAACATCCCACCATCTTCTACAAAGATAATTAATCTTTTGCCCATTTTTTGGAAAGGTATAGCTTGAAAGTTGTTATCAAAGTGTAATATGCCCTCAGTTGTCATTCCCGATAGTAATCTTACTATGGAGATTTCTACCTTCCCCTTGGAAATAAGGCCTTTTGTATGCATCGTTTATGTAAATAATGCTTGTTTTCTATTGCCCAAATAAAAACTGTGTTTATAAAAACTTAAAATGTATAAATTCTCCATTTTAACTTTGTTCCACTATATATTGGATTTTTAGGCATTTTGATCATTTTGTCCCATGTTTCAGATGAAAGGGAAAGAAATTACTGCTGAGTGAAAGTTTGATGGTGATCGCATGCAAGTGCACAAAGATAAGTCTTGCATCCAATTCTGGTAAAGGTAAACTACTTCCTGCTTGTGCATTTTGTTTTGTATGCCGATCTTCAAGAACATATATGATGCAACAAAATATATGGATACAGGCTATGATAGGATTAAGTCTAGCAGATGAACATTGTATCATAACTAAAACTATTCTTGATTGTAGAGGATAGGAAGTGAAAATTTATTTGACAATAGAGGAATGCGATAATAAATTCTGAAGGATATGATTTCAGAACTCATAATTGACTTGTCTTAGACATCACTATATGATTTTGACAAATTTAGCATGGTACTAGCATAAAGTTTATACATGCAATCTTTGCCTTGATATTTTGAAGTAATTTCCGATATATTGTTTGCAAACAAGTTAGCATGTTCTGTTTCAAACCTAGAATATCAGTTTTAAAAACTCCTCAAATTTAGGTGGAACAAATTTTCTTATGGAAGTGGGGAGTTGTTAAAAAATTTCATCTTTTCCTTCACCTTTTTTGTTTATCACAATACACAAAGACAAAATATTTGTAGACAAGAGTCTTAAGCTATGGAAGCATTGAATTATTTATAAATGGTGCTTGTCAAGACATCTCTTATGAATGGGAAACAAAGAGAATGGTATCCCTAACATGATGGAAATTTATGAATTTAGTAGGAAACTTGAAATTTTAAATTAAATTAATATTGAAATTATATTTTAATAAATCAAGATAGAAAAGACACAAGGTACTCGGTGATGCAGTTTTTCTGCTCTAACTACCATATCATGAGTTGTCTGTCCCTCATTGACCCTATCACTACCCCTCCTTACCCTTTGTAATTACAGCAGTAAGAAATAGAGAATCGTATCCCAAACATGCTGGAAGTTTATGAAATTAGTAGGAAACTTGAAATTTCAAATGAAATTAAGATTGGAATTATATTTTAATAAATCAAGATAGAAAAGACATAGGGTACTTGGTGATGTATTATTTCTGCTTTGTCAACCATGTCTCGAGCTACTTGTCCCTCCCTGACCATATCACTACCCCTCCTTACCCTCTGGAATTACAGGAGGAAGCAGGCAGTTGCTTGGAGGGTGGTCGTTCTATATTGGCATCTCTACAATTCCTGAAGATGATTTTCTAGCAGAGGCTAAACCAAAGGTTATGAAGTCAAGTAATACAAACAAAGAGGGTTTACATTTATATGGAGAAGTTGTAGTCAAGCCATACACTGATGTATCAAGATTAGTCCAAGTAGATCCTTTAGGTTAATGAGAGTACATGAGGGCCTTTATGTAAGATGCACCATTCACATTATGAAGATGTAGCCAAAAGATAATGTGGAACCAAATAATGTTGAAGGAAAATTATAACATGATATTATAAGAAAATAGGATTATGTAGTGATCCTTCTAATGAATGAACAACCCATCTAGTTTTCACATTATAACATGCAACTCATGAATCAACAAGCCATAACATGTGGCATATGAAATTTGTAGTTATAGTTGTAAATTCACTAATATTCCAGATTACAGCAAAGCGGAAGGACTTCAGAGGGATAACAACCTCATTCTTAGTTCCTTCTCACATGCAATTTGATAGCTCTTGATTTTATACCAATCCTGCCATAAAAATTGCCAAAACAGGAAACCATATGAGCTTGCACACCAAGAGAGAGACTCAACATCATGACATGGATTGAGTTTGACTCTCATAAGCAGAGCCAAATCCTGTTTAAAGCTTCTAAGATCCCCTAGGCTAAAAGAAGAGGGGTCCTAAACAATAACCTTACAATGATGCTTCGATAGAAAGACAATAAAAATCAACTATGTTAGATGCCATAGAGATTTGCAGCTGTTCTAAAAAATCCAAGTCTCACCCATAAGAGGACCTTTCCACGAAAGCAGGGTAGGGCTGAAGAAATTTTAGGTTTTAACCATGTACATAAATTACCTGCATATGAATTCTAAACCATAGAAAATAAACAATGTGAGAGCATAACACATAAAACACATATACACAGAGATTTCCCCTGGATCCTAAAACTGCGACCACCAGATTGACTTTTCATTATATTGCTTTCAATGTTACAATACATATTTGCATTCAAATACCATGTACCGACAACCATCGTGCCCAAACCATGTGCGAAAACCAGGCACAAAACCATAGGTAGGTCTGCCCACCTAATATAGGGTCCCAAAAAAAAATTCTCGGTGCGTTGCCCCAGACTCTGTAGAGGGGGGCTACCCACCCCCTTCAAACCCCTTGTGACCCCCCCCCCACTTCGTAATAGATGCAACGAAAGGGGGGCTTCGCCCCCTGTCTAACCCCTCGATCCACTAGGGGGGGCTAGTCATGGAAAGAATATAACACAACCCAACATTCTCCCACTTGTTGTTTTCTTTCCATAGGGGGCCACAGGAGAGATTAGTCATTTAGACAGCCCTGCAACGCCCATTGTTTCTCTACACCAAGAGAACTTCTCAGAGTTCACAGATTTTGTCAATGCATCTGTAGTATTCTTCAAAGTGTCCACCTTTGCCAGCAACACCTTTTTGTCTTCTATCATATCCCTCACAAAGTGATACTGAACATTAATGTGCTTTGTCTTTGAATGATAAGCATGGTTCTTTCCCAAGAAAATTTCTGTCACAGTCTATCCTTATAGCTCCCTGTACTAACCCCATACTTGAACACAATCTCTGTAACCAGACTGCTTCCTTGCTTGCATGAGTGGCTGCCATGTATTTTGCCTCTGTAGTTGATAGTGCCACTATAGATTGTTTCTTACTCATCCAACTGATTGCACCTCCAAATAGGTTAAACACATATCCACTTGTAGATCTTCTCTAATCCAAATCTCCAGCCTAGTCTGCATCAACAAAGCCATGAATATCCAATATTCTGTCTAATCCTAGTCTTCCTTGGTAGCACAAACCATAAGCATTAGTGCCACACAAATACCTGAAAACCCGCTTCACTGTTGTCTGGTGCTCCTTCCATGGTTTTCACATAAACCTACTCAATACTCCCACTGCATGTGCAATATATGGTCTAGTATAGACCATTACATACATTAGGCTACCCACTGCACTTGCATATGGAACACGGGACATGTCCTCTTCCTCTTCTTGTGTCTTGGGACACTATTCAACAGATAAATTCACACCTACAGGAATAGAAACCTTCACCAGTTTACTATCCTGCATATTAAACCTTTGCAATATTGTCTCGACATACTTCTTCTGGTTTAACCAGAGCTTCCTCTTTGCCAGATCTCTTTTAATTTCCATGCCCAAAATATAGTTTGCAGCACCAAGATCTTTCATGTTGAATTTGGAGGACAATTGGGTCTTCAAATCCTGGATAATTTCTTTGTCATTTCCAACCAGCAACATATCGTCCACATACAAGACCATATAAATAACACAGTCACCAATTAATTTAAAACACACACAGTGATCCACTTTGCTTCTGGTGAAGCCAAGTCCCCGTATAAATGTATCAAATTTCTGATACCATATCCTTGGTGATTGTTTTAACCCATACATAGACTTTTTTATCTTGCATACCAGTTCTTTCTTACCCTTCGCCACAAAGGCTTCAGGTTGCTTCATGTAGATCTCCTCTTCCAGATCCCCATGAAGAATTGTTTTCTTCCCATCCATCTGTTCTACCTCAAAATCAAAAGCAACAACAAGAAATAAAAGTAATCTAATAGAAGCTACCTTGGCAATAGGAGAAAAAATATCACCAAAATCAATTCCCAACACCTAGGAATAACCTTTTTCTACCAATCGAGCTTTGTGTTCCTCCAACTTTTCTTCTGCATTCATCTTCTTCTTGAACACCCATTTGCTACCAATGGGTTTCCTTCCAGCCGAAAACTCCACCAATCCCATGCCTCATTTTTGTGCAAAGATTCCATTTCATCAACCATGGTCTCTTTCCAGAGTTTGCCATCCTCTGAATCTACTGCTTCCTTCACAGTTCTGGGATCATCATCAATAATAGATAAAGCAAAATTTGAACAAAAAGAAGATAGACTATACCTTTCTGGCTGCCTTCTTTCTTGAACTGATCTTCTCACAACTAGAGTTTGTGGCTCTTCACATTCTGATTCCTCTTCTGTTGTAGAGTCTGATTCTTCCTCCTTTAGCTCAAACTCTATCTTCTTAGGGTCCTTTGATGGCACTTCATGTTTAATAACATCTTTCACCTCTCTAAACACCACATCTTGGTTGTACACAACCTTCCTTATTATTGGGTTCCAAAGCTTATAACCCTTTAAACCATCTTTATACCCAATAAATATGCACTTTTTAGATTTACTATCCAAATTTATTCTTTTCTCCTTTGGAACATGTACATATGCATCACATCTAAATACCCTAAGATGTGAAAGAGAGGGTTTCTTCCCAGTCCATACCTCTTGTGGAGTCTTATCCTCCAATGTTGATGAAGGTGACTTGTTGACCAGGTAACATGCAGTCTCCACCGCCTCTGCCCAGAATTCCTGTCCTAACCCGGCACCACTAAGCATGCTTCTTGCCCTTTCCATCAACGCCTTATTCATTCTTTCTGCAACTCCATTTTTCTCAAGTGTGTATGGAGTAGTCTTTTGCCGTGATATACCACACTTCTTACATAATTCTTCAAATTCCTTCTTGCAAAACTCTCCCCCGTTAACTATCCTCAGCACCTTTATCTTCTTCTCTATCTGGTTTTCCACTAGAGCCTTAAATTCTTTAAACCTGTCAAAGACTTCAGATTTATTATTAAGGAAATATATCCATGTATTCCTTGAGAAGTCATATATAAATGGTACATAGTACACAGACTTACCCAGTGATGGAACCTTCATAGGTCCAAACACATCACTATGAACAAGCTCTAATATCTGTTTCTCCCTCTTAACACTAGAGGGGAAACTCACCCAATTCTGCTTCCCATATATATAATTTTCACAGAAGTCAAAATCCAGAGAGCTATTAATCATACCTTCTACCATAATTTTACCATGAAGTATACAACGGCCCTTCTCTCCAATATGTCCAAGCCTTTGATGCCATAACATGGTCTTTCCTCCAAAGACCACCAGTTTTTCTACTCCACTTTCAGGAACCACAAAATTGTTTCACCCATCAATAAAAGTTCTACCTTGTAGGTTGTACAAAGTTGCAATCCCAACTCCCCGCATCAATACCAGTTCTCCTCGAACCATCTTGCAGGTATCTTTCTCAAACACTATTTTTACACGTGCATCATCCAGCTTGCTTATAGAAATCAGATTTCTGGCTAATGTAGGAATATGCAGAACACCTGGAAGTGTTCTAATCCTTCCACCTTGCAAATTCAACTTGACTTTTCTGCGACCAGTGATTCTAGCCTGCCTGTCATCCCCCAAGAAGACATCACCACCATCATATTTCTCATACTCGCAGAACCACTCCCTATGGAGAGTGAAGTGAAAGGATGCACCTGCGTCAATCAACCATGCCTCATGATCTACATGTGTACTTGAAGAAACCAAGTACACATCCCCTCCTTCATCTGAGGTGGTTTGCACCTCTGTAGGAGGAGCATCATCAAATTCCTTTCCTTTGTCAAGAGATTTAGATTTATAATCCCTTTTGTAATGCCCTTCCTTTCTGCATTTCCAGCACACCACCTTTACAGGTTTTCCTGGAGATTTAGATCTTTGACTCGATGACTTATTTTTGTTTCTATTCAGGGACCGTCCTCATACAGACAAGGCATCACCATTCTGGATCTCTATATTTTTTCGTCTCATCTCCTCCGTCAGTAAGGATGAGACTATTTCATCAAACTGCAAGGTAGTTGCATTGCTACCTATTGCAATAACCAAACTATCCCACGAATCTGGTAGAGAACACAACAAACTGGTGCACTTATCTTCATCTGAAATTTTAATATCAATAGATAATAACTGACTTACCACAGTATTAAATGCATTCAGATGCTCTGTCACCAAGTCTCCATCTTTCATCCTCAGGTTACACAACTTTTTTTGTAGGAACAGTTTATTCACCAGAGACTTAGATTGATACAAAGTCCCTAACTTGATCCACAAAGCCTTAGCTATATCTTCCCTTGATACATTCAGGAATACTGAATCTGAGACACACAATTGTATGGTGCTCTTTGTCTTCCGATCCAGCTTCTTCCATTCTTCATTGGACACTCCTGTTGGTTTAGTATCCGGATCTACCCTGATCCACTGATCTTTATCTACCAATAGGTCCTCCATCTTGAGTTTCCATAACTCAAAACTTTGACCATTAAATTTCTCAATCTCTATCCTTCCACTGCTCGTCATCTTCTTTCACCACCAGAATCGATCCCGTAGATCTCCCACGGAGCAGGATCCACCACAAGCCCGAGCAAAACCCCTCAGCAACAAAGGCATCCCCTTGAAGCCAAAACAATTCTAATACCAAATGTAGATTTTAACCTCATACAGAAATTATCTACATACAAATTCTAAAACACAGAAAATAAACAATGTGAGAGCATAACACATAAAACACATATACATAGATATTTTCCCTTGGATCCCAAAACTAGGACTACCAGATTGATTTTTCATTATATTCCTTTCAATGTTACAATACATATTTATACATGCTGAAGCATCCAATACCATGGACCGAAAACCATCGTGCCCAAAACCATGTGCAAAAACCATGCACAAAACCATAGGTAGGTCCCCCACCTAATATATGGTCCCAAAAAAAATTTCTCAGGGCGCTACCTCGGACATCATAAAGGGGTGCTACACGCCCCCACTCAAACCCCCTGTGACCCACCCACTGCGCAATCAACACAATGAAGGGGGGGCTGTCATCCCCCTGTGACTCCCCCCTTGCGCAATCAATGAAGGGGGGGCTGTCATCCCCCTGTGACTCCTGATTCACTAGGGTGGCTAGTAATGGAAAGAATATAACACAACCCAACAGAAATCATAATCAGCCTGATACCACATCCAAAATAAATATTTTTGCAGCTTCCATTTCATCCTTGCCACACAAAGCACAAGAAAAAGCCATCCCCAATCTCTTGAAAACCGACCCTTGTAGTAGTAGAATCTATCTCCAAACTTTGTGCTTATAAGAATGTTATTTTCAGGTGGACTAGTACCTTGTCAACCAACAAGCCATAGGATCCTTGGCCATCCATTGTTTGTCCAAGTGAGGGGAAATGTCAGTGGGGTGTCTAGGCATACCACAAAGATGAAAGATCCTTAGTTACGTAGATGTAGAAGGGCTACCCAATCCTCCATCCCCAGTCTCTCTAGAACACACCTCGCTTACGTAATAGTTAACTGCATTTTACTCTTTATGAATCAGGAGGCAAAGATGGTGTTTATTTCATTAGGTCATGGTCTTTGGTTTGTATTAATATCTTCTTTTCCAACCAATCTCTTGTTCAAAATCCATATTTGCAGATCTCAGGATTGGGTTAGGAGAAAATTCTATTCTTGATGACATTCACCCTAATGCTCGGGACATGATGGCTGTTTGTGTAGATTTAAAAGATGCATGCTTACATCTACATCCTTGGCCATCCATTGTTTGTCTAAGTGAGGGGAAATGTCAGTGGGGTGTCTAGGCATACCACAAAGATGAAAAATCCTTAGTTACATAGATGTAGAAGGGCTACCCAATCCTCCATCCCTAGTCTCTCTAGAACATACCTGGCTTATGTAATTGTTAATTGCATTTTACTCTTTACAAGTCAAGAGGCAAAGATGGTGTTTATTTCATCAGGTCATGGTCTTTGGTTTGTATTAATATCTTCTTTTCCAACCAATCTCTTGTTCAAAATCCATATTTGCAGATCTCAGTATTGGGTTGGGAGAAAATTATATTCTTGATGAGATTCACCGTGATGCTCGAGACATGATGGCTGCTTGTGTAGATTTAAAAAATGTCTTTTTACATATACACAGTTGTTTTGTTCGATATATGTGCCAGGTTTGTTTTGGATCTTCCATTGATCTTTGATATGAATGATACCTATCAGCACTTCTTTTGACCCATCGAAACCGATAAATATGTCTTTCATTCAGTCATTAAGTCCTGGTGCATGTTAACCATTTTCATTATTTTTGCATTCTCTGGCACCATTTAAAGGTTTTTCTTCTGTTTTAAGCAAGACATGTTGTCCGTTATCATATTAATTGCAATGTTATTATACTTTGTGCTTGAGTTAATATAGTTTCTTGTCAAAGCTTCATCAGTATCTTGTTGTAGGCAAGTCGATCAAGTGTCAAGACTCCAAGTGAATGAATTCTATTGACACTACTTGGGAATTTATAAGACATAAACCTTTATTGTTTAATTTAGCCAATATTGTAGCTATTTTTTGTTGTATAATACTACTATTTCTTATTTTTTGTTTACGGCTAGTGTGATTATATCTGTTAATATTGTTATGACATCTGGATTGTTTTGTCTCTGCAATTTGCATGTAGAGATACAGAATAATATTTACCAATTCTGTTGTACGTGTATAATGTTTACTAGTAGTTTTATTGTGTAGTCAGTTAGAGTGATATAAGATAAATTGGAAAGGAAAAAAATTCATCTTTTGATAAAAATAGTTAGCAACTTAGCAGTAAGCTGTGATTTTCCAAAAGTCTTAGGGGGCATGCCTTTAGGACCAAAAACAGATGCCATCTCCCAAGGCATAGATATCGAATACGCACACAATATGTTGTTACATCTATGGTTGTGCATTACAAATTCGATGAGGGGATGCCAATACTAGATTGACTAGCATGTGCAAGACCAACTAGTCTATGAAACTTCAAATGTGGACAATCCTAGCATCCTTGAAATTAGTCCTTAACTAAACAGATTACAAGCGTATGTTTATCTGTATAGGGAATTACATAGGGTAGTTATTAACGTCTATGTGGATTAGCAATGTTATATTTTGATCCTCACCTTGTGATCCACATTCAGAATGGAATCGCATTGTACAAGTTGTCATGTGAAGTTGCTAATTGAAGACTTCTGCTGAAAACAACATCCCACCTTCTTCTACAAAGATAATTAATCGTTTGCCCATTTTTTGGAAAGGCTTAACTTGAAAGTTGGTATCAAAGCATAATATGCCTTAAGTGGTCATTCCTGATAGTAACCTTACTATGGAGATTTCTACCTTCCCCTTGGAAATAAGGCCTTTTGTATGCATCGTTTATGTAAAGAATGTTTGTTTTCTATTGCCCAAATACAAACTGTGTTTATAAAACTTACAATGTATAAATTCTTTGTTTTAACTTTGTTCCACTATATAATGGATTTTTAGGCAATTTGATCATTTTGTCCCATGTTTTAGAGGAAAGAGAAAAAAATTAAGGATGAGTGCAAGTTTGATGGCCAATGCATGCAAGTGCACAAAGATATGTCTTGCATCCAGTTCTGGTAAAGGTAAACTACTTCCTGCCTGTGCATTTTTTTGTGTATGCTGATCTTCAAGAACATATGTGAAGCAAAAAAATATATGGATACAGGCTATAATAGGATTAAATCTAGCAGATGAACATTGCGTCATAACTAAACTATACCTGATTGCGGAGGATAGGCAGTGCAAATTTATTTGACAACAGAGGAATACGATAATAAATTCCGAAGGATATAAATTCAGAACTCATAATTGACTTATCTTAGACATCATTATATGATTTTGACAAATTTAGCATGGTATTGACATAAAGTTTATACATGCAATCTTTGCCTTGATATTTTGAAGTAATTTGCGATATATTGTTTTCAAACAAATTAGCATGTTTCGTTTCAAAGCTAGAATATCAGTTTTAAACAGTCCTCAAATTTAGGTGGAACAACTTTTTTATGGAAGTGGGGAGTTGTTAAAAAATCTCATATTTGCCTTCACTTTTTTTGTTTGTCACAATACCCAATGATAGAATATTTGTAAGCAAGAGTTTTAAGCTATGGAAGCATTGAATTATTTATTAATGGTGCTTGTTAAGAACTCTCTTATGAATGGGCCACAACAAAGAACTGTATCCCAAATATGCTGGAAATTTATGGAATTAGTAGGAAACTTGAAATTTCAAATGAAATTAAGATTGGAATTATATTTTAATAAATCAAGATAGAAAAGACATAACTCTTCATGTAATTTTTTAAAGTGTGCTAGCTCAATGGAAGTGCATCTGCCTTACAAGCGAGAGGTTGGTGGCTCGATTCCACTGTGTGCTAACATGAATTAATGAACGATTTTGTAGTTTATTTTTAATTAATGTTTTTTATATCGATTTATTTCAATGGTGAGATATTTTTGGATTCATTGTTTTATATTGTCTATAGAGAGACAAAAGTGATCTTTAAAAATTTTGTTGTTTCTAGAGAGACAATAGCTAGTATTAAATACATATTGTCTCTAATCCAAGTGTTGTCTCTAGAGAGACAAAAATGAAATTGTCTCCTAAGAGACAATAATGCGTGTGCTATATATTGTCTTTATAGAGAATTTTTTAATACATTAATCATTAAGACAATATTTTTTAAGAAAATAAACTTTAAGACAATAAATTTTGTGACACCCGCTTAAAGACAATACACAAGTTTCTTTTTGTATCAAGTTAAGACAATTTTCCCAAAATTTTTCTTAAACATTGTCTTAAAACCCCCTTTATGTAGTAGTGAGTAAACTCCTGTTTGATGCAGTAAATGCAAATAAAGCCTCTCAAAATTAAAATAACAAGCGGCCCCTAGATGCATGAAACTTAGACTTTTAGTAAACAATCCAGCAATTATTGGTACTGGACTCTAACTTCCAAGGATATGTTAAAAAAAAATCATGCCACTCAATTTCTCCAATCATCTATAACCTTTTGCTCCACTGGATTAACCTTTTGCTGCACTCTATCTTCATAGTCTTCACACTTCGCATCTCCTTTATGCCATAGACTTCAAATACATGGAGTTTAAGAACAACTCAACCATGACTCTGATACCACTGTACAAGCCCAAATAAACTCCACAGTGAAATAGCACAATGAAAGAGCGTCACAAGCCCAAATAAACTCCACAATGAAATAACACAATGAAAGAGCACATGAAAGAGTGTCATATTAATGATAAAATTACTTATTTATACATGTGCCACCTATATGGGTAACCTATTAACCACAAAAACATAATGTAAAACTAATTACATATTATACAATATACAATAATAATCCAGAAGAATTCGTTAAAATTTTTTTATATAAAAAAACAAAGCCCATTTGATTTTTCTTGAAATAAAATCCTTCATGTTTCCGGAAAAATAACTTTAATCAAATGTAATCAAAACTCTTAATATTTTGCAAATAAATGGCTGTTAGGTTCTTATAGAGGGGTGGTTTTCATAGAAGAGTCAATTTTGATAAATATTTATTTGTTTTTTATTTTAACAATAAAATATTTTAAGTAAGAAATTATTTATGCAAATGATGATTTCGTTTTTATTATACATTTTTATCTTATTTAATTATAAATATTATAAATTTAAATTAAATTAATTATACTTTAAAATGAAATAAAAACAAATAAATATCGATCAAAATTAACCCCTCCCAATAAGAGCCAAAAAGCCATTTATTTACACAATAAATTTCTTTCGAACTGTAGTGATTGAAAGGAGGTATCAAGTTTTTGGAAGATCCCAATGGATTATCTTTTTTTTGGAAGATCAGAATGGATGCATGATATATGGGCAAAATATCTTTGGACATTACTTCAAATTAGATCAAGCATGGCCTTGTGTTTGTATATGAGTATATGAAACTTGGGGCATAAAAATTTCAGACATTACTTCAAATCGGATCAAGCAGGGCCGTGAGAATATGGAACTTCCTTTCAGTTATAATTGGGTAATTACGCCGTAAGGCGTTTCCCTCTGAAATCAACTTTCCTCATTGTCTATCTGTCATTTTGTGCACCACAGGATTAGATGTTAGACGATTAAACAAATTTCAACAGTTAGATACACTGGCGGAGCTATGGCAAAGCGAAAAGACACCGGCAGAGCTGCTGGCGGAGCTATGGCAAAGCGAAGAGACACCGGCAGAGCTGTCCGCCTTGGACTGAGCGTACGCATCTTCAAGGGAGTAAATTTGGAATTTGAAGGTCTTCCTCTGAATCATTATGTTCATGACGCACCTTAAACTCGAAACCTTAAACCATGAACCTTAAATTTCGATCAAGGAATGAAGGCGTACCAGAATGCCGGACCCCGGTATTTTGAAGGATGCAAAGACTGGGTCGACGGATGGTAGGAGACGAGATTGATTACAGCGTCATTCCCGTAACCTTGCAACCGGCAATCGAAGTGGAGAAGTGAAGTGGTCCCAGGCTTTGTAATGCAGACTTTCATCAACACGGCCCTGGGAAGAATTTCACCTGCGTCGTTCTCCTCAGAAGAATTGGAATCAAGCAATGCAGTTATAGCGATTTCCTCCTGCTCATACGATCTCTGCAAAACCACGTCCTGTGAGTCGGGCGCGTCCCAATCCAAAACAAAGGGCCCTAATAACCTCCTATCGGCCGCCTCTTCCTGCGTTCATTCATCCACCAAAGCCTGCTCACAAATCAATCTATAATAGATATTCAGGGGGTTTTCTCTCTATGTTGGGGTATGTAAACTACACTTACCCATCCAATCTGACGGGATGCCTCGTAAGCGATCTCGGATTGCAACAAGCAGAAATTGGTCCCCTGCTTCTGCTCGTTTATTGGTTGCGAAAGTGCTGCTGTTTCTCTTGTAATGTATGAAGAAATTTGATGACAATGCTGGCCATGTTTGTATTGCCTTTGGATTTGAAGTGAAGGATGTTGGATTTGGATTTCCAGAACCTTAGAGAGCTGCGCCAGCTAGATTTGCATTCGAATAAGCTTAGCGGTCCCATTGACAGTGGTCTCATGCTGTTGCAGTCTGCGGAATACATTGATTTTAGCAACAACGAGCTCTCTGGACCCTTGCCTTCTATGTGGCCGATTGTGTCCGGCCTTATATACTCGCTTCAGCATCTCAATCTCAGTAGCAATCAGCTCAACGGAAGCTTGGCTTATAACGGCGCAATTCCTTTTGAAAATTTGAAGGTTCTCGATATCAGCAACAATCGGTTCTCGGGACAACTTCCGTCTTTCAACTTTATTTATAGCCTCGAGATCTTGCGCCTTAGCAATAACGAGTTTTCTGGACCTTTACCGGGTGCGCTTTTTATGGAAGGTTCTTCGGTCTTGAGTGAACTGGATCTCAGCCACAACAATCTTTCGGGTACTTTCTTTGTGCAGCCATGCTTTGGATTTTTCTTGTATTGTTTGTAATATTGATTTAGAGCAGCTTCACATAGACCTGTATATCCAAGTATTATATCAAGGCAGAATTTTTGAATTAAGTCATTAGGTGCATTACGCTAAGAAAAAGAAAACAGCTCAAGAATTTAGTCAAATTTATAACTACTTAGTTTAACAAATTGCTTGAGAGATCCCAGTGTAATTTGATTTTTGAAATGGTAGAGTCGAGGTGGACATTCAATTTTACTTTTAATTTTAATATCAATTGCCACTGGTTGCCACAAATTTCCAACAGCATTATAAAAACTGCAAAGATGAAAAGGCATTGGGAAGCTGAATTAAGTGTTAAAAGAGTCGGTAATTTAATAATATCCGTGAGAATGATAAAAGAAATAAACGACTACAATGGAGTGCTGAAACAGATATCATCAAACCCTAGAGAGCCCAATGGGCAAAAAGAACAAGGGTTCGAAGGACAATGAAGAAGCTCGATATCAACATGGCTATCAATTGTTAATCTTCTAACATCCAAGGTCAAGAAGAAGTGTGTAATGCAATTCTTCCCATCCATTGGTTTTATATATTGAAGTCTACGCAGCCTGTCTGACCTGATATTGGAGTTTTGTTCTTGATGCCTCTTGTGTTTGGAATCATCAAAATGTTGCAAGTAAGAAGTAAAGAGTCTGGAGTTAGAGGTGCAGATAGATCTGCCTCGGAGAAGTTTCCGGCCGGTCATAAAGACAGGGCATTGAAGGATGAAATGGTCTTCTAAGGTTCCGACATACAGAACCTGCAAATGCGAGTCCATATTTATTGGGTACCCACTTTCTCTCCATATCTTGGGAGTTTGCTGCTCTGCCCTTGGTGCATAAATCCTACATGGTCCTGTTAAGACATGGCATATTCCAAGTCATCCCTCTCTAAAATCAAATCCAATCTCTCAAGGGAGAGGGTCAAATTAATTAAAAAAAACCCTGTTAGTGTGTTGTCTCATTATTCTTATCATAATTTCTCGACCCAAAGCATAAAAGGCATCATCTTGTTACAGTTTATCTTCATTACTTTTTAATGTGAATTTGAGTAAACTTTATTTTAATGTAAACAATATTGCATGTGAAGTTGGTCGTATTTCCATGCAAAAATTTTGCAAGAGTGCTGGGATTACCATTGTTGGTCTTTTTTGGAATTTATTACGTCTATGTAGGTATTTAATAAATTATTTGTTTGACAACGTAGCTTTTCCTGTGCTAATTTCATGTTGGTATTTACCTATTCATTATTTCAATTTTCAAATTTACACACGATCAGAACACACCTGCAACATACATTCTATTGTGATGGGTGAATTACTGAGTGATAGGGAATGTTAGCTTCTGTCATCTTGGGGAGTTGTATTTACGATAGTTTGTCTTATGAACTGTCCTTATATGTGTCCCGTTGTAGGGTACTTTTAACTTTATCGAAGTCTTTGGGTTAAAATCAAGCAACTTTATTTGTCATCAAACACTGAGAAGTGTATGGTTTGGGATTCTCTTGGATATCGATGTTCATTTTTATTATCCTTATCATTAATTGACTATATGGTGCTGTGTGGTAGTTTATTGTGTGTCTTTGTAACTAATCATGGAGTGGTCAGTTGTCCAATTTTGATGAAGTCAAATCTCTTTTTTCACTGCATGTAGATCCTATCGGCATAGATCAATTAATAAGTGACAGGAAACTTTAGTGTCCATGAATGCTGAGAGCTGGATTTTGTAATAGTTTCCTTTATCACTAATTTGTCATTATCCATTATTCTATGTTACTTGACCCTAATAAACATTGTGGATCAAACTATTCATGAATGCTGAGAGCTGGATTTTGTAATAGTTTCCTTTATCACTAATTTGTCATTATCCATTATTCTATGTTACTCGACCCTAATAAACATTGTGGATCAAACTATTCTCAGTGGCGCCAACTATTTGCCATTCATTTTCATGGCTGCATATAAATTATAATGTAACTTTACATGATGGATGATTAGATAGTGGTTACTACATTTATTATGATAATCTTTCCATGGTTATTTGACTCTAAAAGCAGTCAAACAACATATATCTGGATTCTGTTCTCTGTAAACTACTAATTCATTTTTGTCATTTTATATCACAGGCAATGTAAACAATATTGCAACGACAAATCTTAAGGTGCTCAACCTTACTTCAAATGCACTATCTGGTACATTGCTAATAAAATTCGGAATATGTGCAGTAGTGGATTTGAGTGATAACAATTTATCTGGGGATTTGTCTATGATGCGGACATGGGGAAATTATATGGAAGTTCTTGATCTGAGCCAGAATTCATTTACAGGGTCCCTGCCAAATGATACTTCTCAGTTTTTAAGATTGACCTATCTGAATTTATCCCACAATTACTTAGTGGGATCTCTCCCAACTGTATTGGGAATGTATCCCAAGATTAATGTTATTGACCTTAGCTTCAACAAGCTAAATGGGGCTCTTTTAACCAGCCTTTTTACATTGTCTACAATGGAACATTTACACTTATCTAGCAATAATTTCACTGGGGGTATCCCCCTGCCGGACATTCTACCAGTAAACCCTGCTTCATCAGTAATCCCCATTCAATGAATAAGAGACGGTCTTCACCTGGTTCAAATAGTTTCTTCTCATCGTCACCGCAGTCTGAAGATTCATTTGCTCCTGATCACCCTGTTATTTTGAATGTCAGATCACCTGATCGGTTAGCTGGGGATATTTTCTTTCTGGATGAGACACTATCATTCACAACTGAGGAGTTGTCACGTGCACCTGCTGAAGTTTTGGGGAGAAGCAGTCATGGAACCTCTTATAAAGCTACGCTAGACAATGGACATGTTTTGACAGTGAAGTGGCTGAGGGAAGGTTTGGCAAAACACAAAAAGGAATTTGCAAGGGAAGCAAAGAAATTTGGGAACATAAGACATCCAAATCTAGTCTCTTTGAGAGGTTATTACTGGGGACCAAGGGAGCATGAGAAGCTTATTTTATCAGATTATGTGAGCACAGAAAGTCTAGCGAATCATTTGTATGGTAAGGCCTCCCTCTTCATTATGTTTTGTCTGTTTGCTACTTCTGAATAGGTTAAGTCCGGAAATAAGCCATGTACAATTGTCTGAATTCAGAGGTGTTCCTCAGAGTGGAATGGTATTTTTCTCTGATTATCAGTTCTCCAAAGGTTTCTGTCAAAGAGTCCTGTTTCTTTACATTTGATGATAATTCTAATTTCATATGGAAAAGCTTGCTTTAATTTTAAATGATTTAAAGAATAGAGCACATGGAAAATAAGTTAAGAAACTACTATGACTCATGGCTCATGGCATTGATAGTTAAAATCAATGCTATGGAGCCACTAAGTGAACTAATATAGCCAAAGTATTGCGTGCATATCATAAAAGTCAAGGCAGTGAGAATAAAATGTAACTTGGAGTTTTCAAATCTATATTTTGTCTATTTCAACCTTTTGAAAGAAGTTAGTGTTCATATCCTAAGATTAATTTGAGCTTTTTTATCCACTACCATTTAATAGCATTTTTCCTTTGACATGTAAAGCCATATGTTATGGGCCTAATTTGAAATCAGTTTTTTATAGCTAAATTCTGGTATGAATACTGTTACCACCTGATGCTATGATCCTGAGAAACACTAACAGATTCCAATTCTGTAAAGAAGATTATAACATGATGCCCTTAGCAGGTTATGATATTCTGATTGCAATATTAAATGAAAGTAGATAAACAAAAAATTTCAGCATATTATATTTTTTTAACAGCAAATTAGAATGTTGTAATTTGATCTACTCTAGCACAGTAAACTCTGCAGTCCATGTATAAAATGGAATTTGCAACAGGAAAACAAATGCTGGAAACTGCTATATACTCTCCTTAGAAGGTATGAGTTCTCCTCAGAAGGTATGAATGCCAACTGAGACCCAAAATGTCCAAGGGCAGCATGGACTCTGCAGTTGGCCATAACTTAGTCTCAAACTGACTACCCACAAGAAAACCAAAATCTTCACTTTCTTCTCTTGAAGCTTAAGGGCCTGTGTAGAGTTCATTGTCTCTCCAAACCATTTGTCCTTTGCATGTGGGATCAATGGTTTCCGCATTAATTACCCCTAGTGCCATTATTTATAGATTCTAATTTATGTTTGACTGATTACCTTTTTGCACATGGGATAAACTAAGTCAGCTTGTGTTCGAATTTGACAGCATTGAATTTGAACAAATTTTGCCAAACCAAAAACATTTAATAAAATTCACCATTAAGCATGAAATAAACCTATATTTCTTTTCCAAGGAAAGCCTTGAAGGGAAACCCAAGGGGCGCTCCCCCAAATTTGTAGATGGCAGCTATAGTAGACCAGTTGGCATAGATTAGTACTACTCACCTAGGTGGTCTTGAATTGGGCACCTATTGCCATTGAACTAGCCAAATGCTCAACAACATTAGCAATGGTGAATTGAGCTACTCTTTTGGACTAAACAGGTTTAGAAACATCTCATCCCTTCCTCAAAACCGTGTGAGACCCAGTTGGCCCACGAGGGGAAAACATGTCAAAAGTGGGATTTGAACCTGGGTAGGAAGGATAACAACTTCTCCTCTTAATCATTCAAGCTAGACGCAATTGACATTAAAAACTATATATATAAGTTATCTATCTATCAATAAAATTCTTTTTATGGCAAGGAGCCACTGTGATCTCATTTCTCCCAAGTTTTTCAGGCTGCCAATTGGACTGATATTTTCTGAGTTTTTCAAGTACAAGTTTATTATTGCTGATATTTCTGATATTTCCCCCAATATTTCTGCTAAGTTTCTTTCTGGACCCTGAACAATATATTCCTGAAATGATATTTGCAACATTGCTCTTTACATTTTAACAAGAAGTCCAAGTTGATAAAATTAACTCTTCTAGAAAAATTCAACAATTCCAATTTAATAATCCTATTGGCCTCTCTTTGTACCTTTTGGGACAATTGCTAGTTGTTAAATGTTTCATGCGGTAGAGATTAATGTTTCGTTTGGGTTTTTCCTAAAAAGATTTGTAAAATGTTGCAGGGGTAAAGATGCAGCTCTGTTTGGGTAAATGTGTTTAATGTTGAATTTAAATATAATAGTGAATTTTTAAAAAGTGTATATAATTTTCTATTTTTTATTACGATGGTGGTTAATGGTTAAGAGGTCAGGGTGTGTAATTGAGTAGTTGTGTGAGATAATATATAATTTTTAATTACGCAGTAAGGCGTTTTTCTCTGAAATCAACTTCCCTCATTGCCTACCTGTCATTTTGTGCACCACACGATTAGATGTTA
>APFE030993100.1:250676-261125 GCA_000404065.3 Pinus taeda
AAGCACACTGGATGCAGGAGCTTGAGTTTGCAATTGTAATGGCAGTGGTTTATTGTATTTTTTTCAACTAAAAAAATTGTGTTTGGAGAAGTTTTCAGAAATATATAATTTTGCTTGAGATTGGATCGTGTTTGGAGCAATTTTCAGATATATATAATTTTGATTGGGATTAGACCTCCCTGCTTAACTATTGACCATTAAACCACGTCCTAAAAACTATTGAAGATGTCTGAATGGCTAAGTGGTTCGTTATAAATCTAGTAACTCATTACGATGCAATGGGAAAACACCTTGAGTGTCGCTCGAACCTGCGCCCAGATGGAGACCTTGAATGTATCTGTTTTGCCAAACGCTGGGAGTTGCCAATGCAGACAATTTATAGCAGCACGGGGTGGGATTCGTATGCATGGGCCTTCCGGGCGCCCGCCAAAATGGTGGATGTCATTGTTCAAAGAGTATAATTTACCTTACACCTAGGGCACAGCCTGCCGGGATTCAGCACCGCGAGCAGACCTACGAGGTGAGCAAGCACCGTGAACAGGAGAAATGAATGCTCGAGAGGACCTGTTCCAGTTGTACGAATGGAGAAAATGAATGTTTGGCATGAGGGATCGTTTGAAATTGCACGGGTGTTGGTTGCCAACACAACGGGTGCTAGCTCGGAGGTGGTGGGGCAAAGAAGCGTTAATTAGTGTTATATGTTATCGATTGCTTTACATAGTGTTATATGTTATCAATTGCTTTACATAGTGTTATATGTTATCTATTGCCTTACGGCGTTTTCTTTACAACGTCTGATGCAAATGCTAGTTGTAGTTGAGTTTTTTAAAGTACTTCCATTTTGTTAATATTGACAGGTTGGTGGTGGCGGCTCTTATGCATGTCGATATTCGTGTCGTCGTATCGGTACGGGATACCCAGCTGGCATTGGCTCGAGGTCTTATTTTTAAATTGAGTATTTCTAATTGATGCCAGCGATGCCGTGTATTTCTAATTGATGTAATATCTCGGGGAAGAAGACGCGATATATGCCATGCATATATTGTAATGTAGAAAAAGACGCGATATATAGTAATGTAGAAAAATACAATCTATTGTTGTGTAATTTTTGATAGAGTAAAAAATGATTTAATAAAAAAGTGAAGCTATGTTAGCATTTACCAAACATTCTCAAATTGGTAACAAATTGATTGCATCTCAAATTGGTAACAAATTGATTGCAGCTAAAGGTCATTATTTAATACATATTAAAACTTAAGTATTATGCCATGCTCTAATTAAAATTCTTAAACTAGTTTTATTTAATTTTACACAAATGTATATATTAGCCCAAAAAAATTAATGTCAATGATGGTAACATTATCAATTATTGTAATTAATAATGATAGCATATTGAGAAATGAAATAAGTTCATTGGTAAGATAATCGATTCAAAGATCAACTAAATATCAACAATAAATGAAGTGGTGGAATAGCATGATATTCGATTGATTAATTGACGTGTTATTTGAGTGCTCATCTAGCAAAATTGTCAATTAAGTGGCTGACTAATTCAGTGGAAAATAATTGTCACATTTAATAATTATTTTTATATCAATGTTTGTTAAAACCATGACTGATGCATGGTATTTGCCCATGAAAACCATTGTATTTAGCTATGCTATTGTAATTTTTTATATTTATCTATGGTATTTTAATTTATTGTATTTTCCATGGTATTTATCTATGGATTTTGTAAACCCATTAGTACAAAATGGCTAATTAGTTACTCAATGAATTTAAAAGAATTAGTCGTTGACCAATAGTAGCTAATTTACAGTATTTTATAATGCGACCAATTTTTAGCCAATTTTAGCTTAGTCATTAATTGGTTTTCTCAATTTATTGTCTAGTAATATATTTAGTCATAAATTTGCTCATTAATTTAGTCATTGATTTAGTCATTAATCGCTACAATTAATGACCAAATACACAACAAAATATACTACTATATGATATCGTAAATTAGCTACTAATGGTCGTATATATGCAAATTTTAGTCGTCATTTGTAATCACAAATTTATCATTTACAGTAGTCAGATATTTTTTTGATAACTTCATATTACTTATATAAGTTACGGATTAGTTATTTATATTGATTTTATTCACTTTCAATAATAATCATTATAAATGACTAATTTAGTCATTGTATATTCATTTTATTTATATTTATTGTTAATCAATATAAGCTACTAATTCAATAGTTTTATATTCCTTTTATGTGTTCATTATTAATCAACATAAATTAATTAATATGATTTTTTGACTATATTAAAAAATATCATACGATATTCATGCCCATATAATATGAAGACACACAACACAAATGTTCACACTAAAGTTTAGTTGTATCTTTAAGTAAAATGGCCACAACCAATTAAAAAATGTCAAATAGTACAAGAGGTGAAAAGCAAGTGACTAACCGTGATCTTAAGTTTTCGAAATCTAGAACTTTACAATTTAAAAGCATCACAATGATGCACCTAGTCTCTCACTCAATCTCCTACTTAACCCAACAAAGGGATGGGATATATAGAACTTTAAAACATCAAACATTTGTGTAAAAAATCTAAGAGTAAAACATAACTCTCTTGACATTTTCTTTCAGATCTAGTAAGGGTCGAACACTTCCTCTTGTAGGTACATGAGTGCTCTAAGAACCTGAACTAGTTGCAATCATGTGACTACTAGGAACACCACTAGATAAAGAACCATTGTTTAATGTTTCTGGTTCCATATAGGCATAATACGCTTGCGGTACCTGTACATAATAACAAATAAAATATATGCCAAGCACAATCCCCAAATATATGAACCAAGTATATATTTATGATTTAGCATTGGAGGCCTACCTATAGAAATTAAGCATGTGCATATCACATATTTGCCACAAACCAAGCGATACAAGTCAATAGGGACCCAATAAAATATATAAGGCATTAGTTTTTTTCTACATTTGTTTCAATTTAAGAACAAAACCCAACTCCCAATTATCAATTAGATGAGCACAAACATCATTTTTTTGAAATTGAAAATTAATCATTGCTCAAGAACTAACATTATTTCAAACATTAATTAATATTTACCTTAAAACCAATGCCAACTACATATCTATTTATATTTTCCATCTATAACATCCAACTCTTATCCTATTGCTTAAACGTGAATTTTGCAACCTGAAACTATACATTTTCAATATACAACTTAAAAACCAATAAGCAAAGTAAAAGTCCAAATTAATAAGAAATACACTGAAAATGAATTATAAGATTTTGAAAATAGGTTATCTAATCTACACAATGAATAGGTGTAAAGAGGATGAGGTAGAGATCTACGTGTAACATATATTGTTGGTTAAGGACTACAATCCATTGATTACGATTTTTTTTTCATCCCAAAGAACATGATAATGGGAAGATCTACTAGTTCCCTATAAGCATCATAAACAAAGATCGATTAATCTTCTAGTCAACATGTTCATTTCTGCTAAGTTGGATGACTATTGTAGTAGCTACAACCACCCTCCAAAATTTTGGCCCGCATGAAAATTTTGAAGCCTACCTTGGATCCTTTGATCAATCATCCTTGGTCGCTTGTTGGTAAGCTGATCTTAAGAGTTTTCTGTGTTCTCATTTTTGTGAAGCATGTGTCATATTTGGGCATAGGGGTTGTTGTTTTTCATGCAAAGGGGATGTTGTTTTCTTCAAGGGAAATCATGTGCGCATCTTGTCATAGAGGTTGTTGCATCAAGAAGAGTATGTTTATACTTTTTGGATGGTCTATGTTGTATCACTACATGTTAGTGTGCAATCACAGTCAAGTGTTATCAATGTTTACATATGCTTCATTGATCTCACACTTAGCCATTTTTCCAAGCATCTTAGCCTCATCCAGCCTCTCAAAACTATGCACTTTGCTTCTACCACCTTCAAGCTTCCTCCCTTGCTTGTTGAAACCCCACAGTGCATAGATACCCAACTAACACTTCTCTCCAAAAATGCACAGAGTATTCAGGAAACCTTGAACTCAAAAACTACACAGAGGTGTCCTCCCAGGACCCCCATCCTGCAGCAGCGTCCTGTGCCTCAAAAACTGTGCAGTGTTTTCCAAGTTGTCCTGTCAGTATTTCATGCACAAACTACACAAATGGGCCTCCCAAGGCCTCATCCTAGCAGCAATCACTATCTGCTGAAGCTGCATTGATCTATCTCTCAGTGACTATAAGAAAATGTCATATGCTGAGATCACTCCCAAGGAGTTGAGGAGAAGCACCAAGGAACCAAGTGACGGAAAAGGATAAGGACCACTAGCAAATATCGTCAGAAGCATGATCCTCTTGAGGTTAAGTATGTTAAGTAAAGAAAACCTTTCAAAGTACATCTCTTAGCTGAGTTTGCGAGACTGCTTGTCATTATCATATCATCATGTCTTCAGTAACATGCTTGTGTGCAAACACCCAAAAGTCATTTCATGTGTTTCCTCTACATGTTTTTCATCCTTTTCGCTTATTTGGCCAATTGTCATCTTCAACATGTTGATTGCTATGTCATGCTTGTGACCTTGTTCTGGTAATGTTGAAGGTTTGTGTATGACTTTTGTTCGCTATGTAAACATCTATCACACCCACACACAATGTTGTAAGAACTGTTGCACAAGTGTCGTCACGGTCGTCTGAAGGTCTATCTAAAGTGTAGCACTTATCAGTTTCATCATTAAACAATCCTGCAGTTAGTCACACTGAAAATATGTTATCTTGTTGTTTCGAGATGTCACATCATCAAGTCATGTTAAGTGTGTGTTCACAAGGTCAGGTATACACGAGTTCACTCGCTCACACACTTAACCATTTTTCCGAAGATCTATCAATCAGACCACCCTCCATCAACCGAACCTCCACTGACCTATACTATGCAGTCTCAACCCTTAGTGACTAAGTAATGCTACCCAAAATTGTGCAGAGCTTGAGGCTGCCTCCTAGGGAGTCTGCACTGCACAATCCTAAATCGACCTGGCTGACTCTGACTTAGAACAAAGCAAAAGTTTCCCAAGAAGCCATCTCATCTGCGCTGCCCGCAAGCCAATCCATCAAGCCTTCCACTGGTTAACCAAAGAGTTTGATTGGGTAGTGACCTCGAGCTTCACTCCTCCAAAAAAATGCACAGAAGTTGTCAGCATGACCACCTTTGCTGACTGAAGAAATTGTGCAGACATGAGGGACAATAACCCATTGCATGTCACTACACTATCTCTGAAAATTGCACAGTTTTGTCAGTCAGTCCCCTTGCTAGCCAGCCTACTGCTCCTCTTGAAAATTACACAATTTTCTTGGTATGTACACCAGTTTCCTGATATCCCACTCAGCTCGAAAGCTTCGCAGACATGTTCATCCTTACTGCCTCCCAGTTTTGCGTATTTTTGGCTAGCAATATCATGCAGCATGCTCCCAGCCTCCCTTGAAAATGTACGCAATTTTCACTACCAGTGTCCTTTGCTGCCTGCACTGCCTTCCAGGGAAAAATTGTGCAGTTCTGCCTCCAAGTTCAGCCAGATCCCACAGAATCTCAATGTTGTTCCACACTTCTCATCCCAACCTCCCAGTTTCCTATACGCAATTTTTATTGGTAGTGCCCTGGAGCCTTGTATCCTAGCCTAACATGTGCTCTATGCTGCTTCAGAGCCTTGTCCTCTCTCCGGATCACCTGCACCCAGAAACAAAAGACAATGCATCATGATAGACTAGGGGATTTCTGGATTTGATGTCGTCTCATCGTGATTGATTGAAAAAAAAGGTACATGGATGAGACATGGTGTGATGACGAACGAGATGAATTTTGGCTTGATGGGGCCTCACCCAGGTTCAACATTATCTATGCCGACCAATAAAACCCTAACTGCTGGCCTTTTTGGCAACAACCTACGTAGCGTAGCCTGCAGTCTCAGCTGAAGTAGTATTGGGGGATGACAGAACTAGGTTTCTACATCCAGAGGCCTATGTGATAGATTCCTACAATCCTTATGGCTTAGATCTACCTTCACACACCTTTAAGCCTTCCAAACAGACAATTACTATAAATGCGCTTAAACGACTTTTATATCTTCGTGAAGGTTTATATTCATTCATAACATGCATAAGTATTACAAATCTACTATTTTCATGCAGTCAATAAGCATTAATTCATGTAAATCATAACTCAGAGCGAAGATAAATAAACTTGCAAAAGTAAGAAATAATACACAGATGCATCCAAACTGGCTCAAAACTGTCTTTATTAAGTATAATAGTTCAAGTACATAATTATTTTCCCTACGCACTCAGCTGCAGGGGCTCATGCACTCAGCCTATGGACTTACCAAGGTATTCACACACGCAACTGCAGGAGCCTTCCCCTTTTGCCTAAGTACAGGAAACAAACCCTTTTCTGCCTTACCTTACTTCCCCAAAACAATGATCTTCAATCTTCGTTCTTTTTCTTTAGACTCATTATGACTCATCTATATGTAACATTTTTCTTACAATACCATGGTCCTTGGGGTGGGTCTCAAACTCTGTATCACTTACCCACCTAAGGGACTAAAGCCCCTTTGACTCATACTAGCTTTGCACTCCGCTTCCACATTTTGTGGAGACTTTACATGCTTATAAAAGAATATTACAAAATTTTACCAAAATTTTACTCAACTTGACCGCAGGGACCCTAACCCAATATGCCCCTAACACAAATTGTGTGACTCGCCCTCGTGTCACTCGATTGGCACACTAATCTTCTCCTGGATTTTGCAGGACTCCACCTTCAATACCTGCAAATAAGTAGTACCCTGCACTACGACTTGTTGTACTTCTTCGACCTGCTTTTCTATAGTAGGGCCTTCCATTGTGAGGCCCATCATCCTTTGTGTCTGTTGGATGGTCTTCAGTTTTTCCTGAACTGGAAGAGTGATTCGACATGCTTCCTATGCCCATGGATGTGTCTTGGCCCTCAAGATGGCCTCTTTTCATTGCAATTCTTCAATCGTTGTCTGCAACTATTGTCCTTCCTGTAGCCGAGCGAAGCACTAGACTGGTGCCAAAGTGTGCGCAGCCGACCTTATTTCATCAAACTACTATTGCTTCTCCCTTATATATTTTCCAATATTATGCAGAGTGGGGTCCTCCTACAGATATGTCCAAAGCTCCATGGCATGTTTAAAGAGATCTGTGTAGTCCTTGACTATTGTGTCTAGAGTGGCCATTCCCTCTTTAATTGTTGCTCCACGTTGTTCCATACTTTTGGCAGAGTGGTTGGTTGCAACTTTAACTGCAATTCTCATATCTGCATCTATAACTCAAATCGGACTCGGTCGATTTCCTCCTTTGATTCCCTGACTGTTGCAGCCAATTTCTGAATATTTGTTGTTGATGTTGCATCTTCAGGAATGTTGAGTTTTGGCAGTGCATTACATGCATGTGTAATGGCTACCTCCAAGTTTTGGTTGCGTGTGGCCATTTCTTCCTTCTCTTCAAAGCATGTGCCTTTTATGTGGATATATGGTCATTGTTGGTCTTTACTTCATTGATTACTAGTAGCGCGAGCTACTCCCTGACCATCAATTCATTATATACTTCTTAATATAATTCATGGAGGGCTTGAATAGGAAGTGTCACAAGTTTGACACCCAAGTCCTTGCGTTGTGCCAACTAAGTGTTTCCTTCTCTAACTGCGCGTGTAAGGACCCCTCTAGTCGTGGAATGAATCTAAGGTCTAGAGTTCAACCAATATCTAACACAGTCATGCTCACTTGCTACAACCTCACTTGAATCCCGCTCACCTGAACAACCCGCACTTGTAACCATCCCGTCAGAATTTGCAGGCCACACAGATCCTTCTACACATTCCCCAGTGCCTTTTGGTACTTCTATTCGAACTACTTCCATAGTTTCGTCTTGGTGTTGCAGACCTTGTCTTTGATTTCATTCAAGTTCCCCTTAGTGAGGACCATTGGATCAACATGTGTGTGCTTGTCGAATTTCTTCTTCTTTCTAGGTCTAGAAGTTGTCTCCTTAGTCCTCTTCTGTATTTTAAAGGGAGTTCTCTTCTCCTTGCCCCTGCATCCTTCAACATCAGTCTCCCTTTTGTCCTCAGCGTGCTAAGAAGCAGACTTGTCAACATCAACAGTAGTCTCCTTAGCCAACCGATCTTTCTCAGCAACTTCCTTAGTAGCATATGCTTTAGCGACAACTTCCTTCTTCTGCTATGCATCTTTCTCTCGAGTTACGACCTGCTCAACCTCCTTCTATTTTTGCATTGTCATGGACTGCGGAGAGGAACTTTCCCCAGCCTTGATTGTACCCACGCCTGCATCTGAAGGGTGAAACCACTCCCCTAGCCATTTCCCAAAGACCTCCTATGCATCTGCCTCACTAACTAGGTAAGGTAACTTATACCATGTTTTCTTTGGGTCTCGTCACACACAGATACACATGTTATGAAATTATGCATTGTACTCTACATAAGCGTCTAGATGTTCATATAGAGTTGGTGATAGTCAAAGCCTCTGGTTGATCACCATGTGGAGATCCATATCGACCAACACGTAAACAATTTTAGTCTCCATGACCTGTGTAGGGTCCTTTTTTTCCCATAACGAAGCGAACTTTGTGGCTTCTAGTAAGTCAGGTTCTTGTGGAGGGAACTAACTGTCTTCTGGTAGCCTCCATGTGACTAGCACAATCAATAGTAGTAGCCAAGCATAGTGAAATGCCTTTCCATCATCTTGGGCCTCTCGAAAGTTTGCCAAAAACTCCTTCCAGAGGTAGTGCACTCAATTGTACTGCACACCGTTAGTACATTGTGCAGCTAGTGAAATTATTGGCACCGAAACCTCGTCTGTGTGACATTTCCACATGATCTTGTAGGCCAAGATCTGTGTAGAAAATTGCACCACCTTGTCTGTAATGGAATGGATGGAATATCTGCATGACTTCTTCACCAAGCTAAACTTGCTTTGCATCTTCTCTGAGAGTTGTTTTTCTTTGGTTTTTCCTCCAAATTCCTCTACTGGATCCACTCCTTGATGGGGCAACATAGTGATCCGATGGATCAACATATCAGTAATAGGGATGGTTTCTCCCAACCAGAGACACCCATCATGTACTAGGGCAAGAAATTGTTGCATACAAACCATGTTGATGGTTTTTCTACTAAAATGCAGCACGTACAACATATTAAGTAATCTTACCTTTTCAACCCTCACGACCCATTTCATTGACTCCGGTCATGTTACCCTAGTCTCCTCGTAGTAAATCTTTGCCAAATACTTATTCGGCACCATCTGGGGTAATTTCTCATGATCTTCCAAATCCCAATATTCCATTTTGAGCACAGGAATGCACCCTAAGAGTGTGCCTTCAAATACCACCTTCTCCGGTAGAAGTGGTGTAGAGACCATAAACTTGCCAGTATCTGGATATTTCGGTACCTTCACTTTTCCTTGTCACAATTGGATATACTTCGGGAGCCGAGTCACAATCTCACCCTCTTTAGCTTCCATCTCCTCAATTCCTCTGTGAAGCTCATCAAGATCAATGGGTTCATGTGGTTGCTTGTACTTATCAATTTTCCCCTTTTGGCGAATCTCTTGGGGGCTTTTCCTCGACGATTGGAGCACTAGAACTTGTTGTGGTTTATTTTTTTTTTCTCAGCAATAGAGGGCTTAGGATTAGGAAACCTAGGTGTCATTAGAAAAGAGGGTGTTGTTTCCATTTCTAGTGCGACTTCAGGGGTTGCGAATTTATAACTTACGGCTTCTACGTGGTTAGATGTCATCACTCTCTCAAATATGATCTCTCTGTGCCACTCAGGTAAGTTGGCAAATTCTAGTTGGGCTAAAATGTCTTCCCAAATCTTCTCAGACATACAATAATGTCTTTGGAAGCAAAGGATAAGGAAAATTCATTGAAAGCAAAGTGTTCTAACGTTGGTCAACCTACCAGATTTATAAGCGAATTGAATTTAAATCTAACCATTCCGTTGGGTCCCTATAATACTAGTGATTACCCCATTACTATTGTAGTTGTACCCCTTATTAATATTGTCGTGCCCCTATTGTCCCCATATTGTTATTACTGTGCCCCATAGAATCCCTCTATTGTTATTTTTGTCGCTTTATATTATTATTGTTAGGTCGATTGGGTTATATTGTGACTCCTTAGTCTCCTATATATAGAAAGGAGGTTTTGTCATTTGAATCATCCAAGAATTGTTTATTTATGTAATGTAAAGGAGGTTGCCCCCTCAAAGAGGCTGAATTGTAAGGTGTTGACCTATCTTTTCTATCTTTTCTTGAACTGGTTCCATAACATTTGGTATCAAAGCTTTGGATTCTAGGGTTTCGCTGCTCCAAATAGGTCATCGTGGCATTTTCGCTATAAC
>APFE030993101.1:0-22810 GCA_000404065.3 Pinus taeda
AAATAAGATAGTATAATTATATTTAAAATAATATGATATTAAATAATTATAAGTGTTTGAAATTGTAATGTAAATAATGTGGATTTAGTATAATTATATTTAAAAATGGTAGATAAAGTTAAATTTAAATAAATCTTACTTCTTAAATTTATTTTAGAAATAAAGAAATAGATTATAATATTAATAATTTACGTAATATATTTTATAGATAAAATAACATCAAAACAATATATCTTATAGATAAAATAACATCAAAACAATATATCTTATAAATCGATCAAATAACATCAAAACAATATATCTTATAAATCAAACAACATCATTTTGAATGATATACATGAATAATAACATCAAAACAAGATAGGCTGCATGGCAGCGAGTCCCTGCCTAGCTGGTCCAGCCACCAGCAGCGAGAAAGCCATCTAAGCCACCTGCGATCCTTTGCAGGTTCGATCTGATCCTTTGTAGGTTACGCAGGCGGAAGCACAGAAACTGCCAACATCAAGTGACTGGCAATGTTAACTTGTGATAGCAACGAATGCAAATGGGTTAAAGGTGGGTTACTACCACGATAGGTGCCCAGAGGCACCAGCAGCCAGAAAGCCATCTAAGCCACCTGCGATCCTTTGTAGGTTCGATCTGATCCTTTGCAGGTTACGCAGCCACAAGCACAAAAACTGCCAACATCAAGTGACTGGCAATGTTAACTTGTGATAGCAACGAATGCGAATGGGTTAAAGGTGCGTTACTAGCGCGATAGGTGCCCAGAGGCGGAGGCGATTGTAGGTGCAGCTGTTCGAGAATCCTCTTGAGGTAATAATAAGTCTATGGAAGAAGCAGTGGTTAGACACCTGATTGAAGTTCAAGCAGTAGTTCGAGATGTAATAGTGAAAGCTCCGATTATAGCCTGTAGCATCCTTTCTTTCCTGTTCGAGTGTCAATTTTAGATCCTTCCGTGTCTCACTTATATATTTCTCTCCATGCCTTTTCACAAGGGAACGACGATAGTAGCTAAAGATCACTATACATAGTATCATAAGGAATTGGACGGAAGCGAACGTTGAAAGATATAGTGAATAGTGGGGACCTCTCTATGAAAGTGCGTCATGATCGAGAATAAGATCTGTTCAGTGCAGATCCCGATGTGGATTCGGTTGACTAAGTCATAGTCCCGGTCCTTATAGTAAAAGATTAATATTCATAGCCTTTTTCTGTTGAATTAGCGCCAAGTCTATATAGTGACCCAACATACCATCACCAGTATAAGAGAGCATCATCGGTAGCAATGGTTTCAGCAGTAGAGTAAACAACAGATAATTTGTAGGATTTATAAATAAAAAAAATATAAATTTAGAGACGAACATTTTTAAATTTAAATTTTGTTTGATTATTATTTATTATTTTATACTATATATTTTAAAATATGTATCTATTTATTTTGTTATTGAATTTATTAAAAAAAATTATATAATAATGTAACATAGAGATTACTTTCATATTCCGCATGAAGGGAGAGAGTGTATTATTACGAGATCTATTTTGTATTCTCCGATCATGTAAGCCCTTTTCTTAATTCTTCATGTATTTTTTTTTGTTAATTCTTGCCTGAATTTAATTTTTGTTATTTCTCATAAATATATATTTTGTGTTGTGCTTTATTTCTTTCACTAATCCCTATTTGATAGCCTTTTGTTTTATTCATTCACATTCAACTCCATAAGAGCGCTTATACAGTTATAGGCATCGCATGTATTTATTATTATCAGAATATAAGATAATAATTTAGAAAGTAACGTGTCTCAGCAAAATTTCAAAGAGTAAAGCAGTGTCTCCCTGATCTCACGCGTAAAAGTACTGCACATTATACATATAAGAGTTATAGGTATTGCACATTATTTTTTCAAATTATAACAAAATAGTTAAGAACGTAACGCGTCTCAGCAATAACCTGCGCCCATAATTGAATCTGTAGGCTCCCCCAGCTCGCACTCGAACATGATTACAAATGCGCTAGAGCTAAACACTACAAATATGCTGAGTCGAGAGCTAACCATAAATTGTCAAAAATCTATCCAGATGGAATCCTGCCGACTGTAGCGTCTTATAAAAGTGCTTTGAATATTGATTTTTTTTTCAAATATCTATTTGTTTATAATGTTATAGTAACAATAGTAACATTCTAACCCCATGAATCCTTCCCATTTATCTTTCAAACTTTTTTCGGGCAGGCAATTATTCCATGACAATATAGTGTCTAATGTTTTCCATTCAAAACAGATGTGACAGCCACGTGCATTGCATGCAAGCCATCTGCCACTACGGTAGGCTGAAGCATGATGACCCACACCATTTCCCCCCTGCACACGACACTACCTCCTGCCTCCACGTTTACTGAGGAAACCAAAGATGCAGCTATGGAGAAAGCACGGGCAGCTAAGGATGCTGCAACAGAGAAAGCACGGGCAGCTAAGGATAGTGTTGCAGGAAAAATGCAGGAGGCAAGGATTCGAGGACCGAGTTCTTAGCGGAGACTTAAGCTGTCTTCAACACGCAATCGCCAATTCTTCCTCTGCAATACGCTTAGCTGTTAATCAGGTCTGCAATTCGTTAGTGATATTTTTGTTCATGATATCTACTCTCCTAATATTATTCTGTACTGTTATTCATAATTTTATACCTGGTACCATATTTTCTAGCTTATCAAGGCATGAAAGAAGCTTGCACTTTCAATGGATGTCCTGATAAACAACTGTGAAAAGTTTTCTATCTAAAACAGGATGTTTAAAGTTTATTTTAACGGTTGGTAGGGGCAGAGAAAAAGCCTAACAATGTTAGATTTGGGGTTTATTGTGCTAGAGTCTGATGGTGTCTGTTATTACTGGTTAGGGCCCGCATTTTACTTTATACAGCTGTTATAATGAATGCGCTCTGCTGTAAAAAAAAACCCTATTGGCAAGCACAGAGAAAATAACTTGGTACGCTTTGAGTTAGAGTTTTTATGCGTCTGAAACAAAGTTTTTATGCGTACTCTCTTGCTTCTATACTATGTAATCTTCTGTCCACTTGAAAAAGTCATTTTAGATTTACATAGAAATTTTTGAGGAGGAAACAATAGAACATTATTGCAGTTAGATGTGTTTAATTTCTAAATTCAAAAGTGGCATATTTGCAGGAGAAGTTCTTGGAACAGTTTGTTATGGACTCATTCGAATCCCATATTTTATGTTTAAACGATGGTTGGAGGTGATACACTAACTTTACTATATATTCATCTCCTCGATATATTTGCTGGAACCTTCCTGACATGGCTGCTGGTTAACATATTCTTGTATTTGGACTTATTCTTCTATTCTCTTGCTTCTATACTATGTAATCTTCTGTCCACTTGAAAAAATCATTTTAGATTTACCTAGAAATTTTTGAGGAAACAATAGAACATTATTGTAGTTAGATGTGTTTAATTTCTAAATTCAAAAGTGGCATATTTGCAGGAGAAGTTCTTGGAACAGTTCGTTGTGGACTCATTCGAACATATTTTGGAGGAGACCAAAAATATTTTAAGCCACAAGCCTTTTTGTAAGTTACTTCTCTACTTGAACTGGCATAATTATGATGGTGAAAGCTGTGCCAGGAGATCAATCACACAAGAAAGACTATACAATAAATGAGTGGTTCTAAAATTATTAAAGTCGTAGCTGATTTCTTAGGATACCTTAATTATTTTTATGCGTCTGAAACAAAGTAGAATTCTCACTGTTTCATCACCGGAAAGAGAGGCCCCGTCCGCAGCTCAGGCTGTTTCTTCTCCGCCAAGCGAGGCTCTGATTCAGCGGTCAGTAATATCTCTATCCTTACTTTGCACCATTACTAATACTTTTTAAATCGAACAAGAATTTCCAGATTCTTATTATATTATATTAGATATAACTATTTGTAGTTTTTTCGAAAGATTTGTATAGCTTAGTCAGAAAAATAAATTATTGAACAGTTTACCCAAACAAACAAAATCTTCACCAAACCATTAGTCATTTGAGCTAATAAAGTTGATACCATTTTCTGATTGCAGAACGACGAAAAAAAGAACTTCAAATCAGGCGTTTGGGTAGCCCTTGCACTTGCTTCGGCCCTCCTTGTTTTTATGGCGTAGTTCAGTTTCCTGGCCTATCGAACATTTTCTTAAGCTGCGTGCGCTTGCTTCGACCCTACTCATTTTTATGGCGTAGTTCAGTTTCCTGGCCTATCGAACATTTGCTCAGGTTGCGTGTTTTTATTTACTAGTAAACCATACATTGAATCGCTGAATTAGAACATGCAGACACCAAATCAACATGCAGACACCGAAGCATTCAACATGCAGTAACCGATGGCAACAAGTGGCAACTTCAACTACTTATAAACTAGCTCTAGTTCAGTCATATACTTTAACATTAAATGTTAGCAAATTAATGCTAATGCAAAGATAGCATTACTTCATGAAGGTGTCAAGTTGGTCTAACTACTTGTACTTCTCCGAACTTTGTCCTAACTTTTCAGCCTGTATACCTCGGTTTGAGGCCAAATAAGAAGGAGATTGCGTTCATTGGTTAAAAGGATAAAATATTGTATTGGTTGATATGTGCTTTCCAGAAACTTTGCTTTAAGCTCCAATTAGTTTATCAATTAGCGTGTCAAACTAATGCGACCGACCAAATTCGATTACTATAGTCCTTGCCAGCTCGAAGGAGCAGGGACTAATAATTATATATCCCAAATATATATCTCGCTTTAAATATATGTGGAAAAAATAAATAAACATGTCAACTAATTCTATGTCATTCTCGTCTTTCCTAACTTATTATTTGAGCCCTATATAGGTTGCGAGGCATCTTTGGCCACTCGAATGCAAAATAATAAAAATGGGTTTCTAACATATATAACCTTGTATTATGACATATATATATATATGTCATACTAACGTGCTACTCTTATATTTGATGTCATGATACCTCTCGTACAATTGTTTTATAGACATAATTATTTTATATCTATTTGTAAATATGGTTAAATATAATGGTCGTGAAGCCATGACTTAAGATTGGCTTCACTTAAGATTTAAGTGATTGAATATGTAAATAAATATTTTTTTGGAAGGTTTTGAGAAAGAGCACATGAGTAAACTTTTTTTTTTCATAGGAATTATTAAGTAGTTAAGTCTAAATGTTGGACTTTCCCAAAATTCTCCATTATAGTGCAAACATTCACCCCAGGATCAAGAATATAACCGCATTCTTTACCAAGTCAGAAAATCAATTTGTGATTGGTGAATCATCAAGAAAAAAGGTATTTTGAGTGATTGAAACTCCTTCCTAGTTGGGGAAACCAAACCAGAAGGCATATTGAGGACCAAAATAGTATGTCATCAACATGCTCTCTACATTTGATTCCTAAAACAATGTTGGAATTCAACTAGATAAGTTTAGAATTAGTCCAATTTAACAAATTTGATTAAAATAATTATTGTTGATTAAAATAATGATTTATTTGGTCTAGCTTAACCATCTCCTTAATATGGTCGAGAAATTCGTCTATATGCAATGAAGGAAAATCATGAGAAAATCTATATAAATGAAGTTCTTCACTAGTCATAAGGATAAGAAGGAACCAATGCCGAAATTCCACTAGAGCTATAACCACGATAAACTTGTGCATCCACACTAGTGAGAATAGAGGTTAGGAAGGAGATCAAGGGCAGAGGCTTGGAGAACTCATTGATGTATTCTAGTTCTATTTAAGGACTACCATAAAAAGTATTCTCCCCATTATTTATATTTCATGGTCTATTGCATTTGATGTGATCGATATATTATGCTTGGCACTAATATTATTTTGCAGGAAGATCGGGTTGGTTTCTTTATTTGCGTGTAGGTTATTTAGGACATATAGGAGAAAATATCTCAAGTATATCTTCTTAGAGTTGGAATCTTCAAATAGAGTTAAGGATCTAACATTAAGAGGTAAGTTCTCTACTCCTGTCTTGTAATCTGAAGTGCTTAGGATTTTTCTTGTTTGTGTGGTTCCACTTCTTCTTCATTCACACCATGGGGGCTTCACTCAGTGAACCTCTGACCTATCACTTGTGTTCATGGCATATTAAACAATATCCTTAATTTGACTACATATTGGAAAATACCCCTAAAAATATCATTATTTAACCCCTTGCCAATATGGACCCAATATATCTTCTCAATTTAAAAACCCCCTACGTCCACTAGATATTGTAGGTATCCATTTTTTCATTAACATTTTTTATACCCCTCTATATTTTTTAATTAACTTTGAGCTCCATTTTCTATACTGGCCAATTAAAAAACCCTTCACCCCCTATGTATCCCCTAATATATTATGCCACATTTTCCTCAATATATTTCCCCCAATATGAACCCATGTGGTATGGTATTGCTCCCTAAGTGAAGCCCCCGTGATTCACACACACCATTTGCGAAAGCTCTTGTCAAAGCTTCCTGGGATTAAAGTAACCTACTACTATAGGCTAAATTCCGTCTTAAACATACATGGTGATTCCATAGGGGAGCTCCTAGTAAGTTAAATTTTAACTTACTGTATTATGACAATGATTGTAACATCGTATATCACATTCAAACAATACTTGTCACTATGCGACATTGAATATATTTATGTACCATTCCAATGTCACAATATTAAACCCTAATATTATAAACCGTAACATTATAAAACCCAATACTAAACCAAAATATTATAACCCCAATATTAAACCCAATATTACAAACTCTGATATTAAGCTCAATACTAACATTAAAAAGCCTACTATTAAAGTCAATATTGTAAACCTTAATGTTAAACCCAATATTTCAAATATAATATTAAACCCTAATATTCAACCCAATAGTATAAACCCTCACATTATAAAACCCAATATTATAAACTTGGATATTAAACCCAACATTATAAACTAAATAGTATAAACCTTTATATTAAACCGAATATTATAAACCAGAATATTAAACCCAATATTATAATCCCTAATGTTAAATGCAATATTATAAACCTAATAATAAACCCAATATTATAAAACCTATTATTATAAACTCAATATTAAATCTAATATTATAAACCCTAGTATTAATCCCAATCTTATAAACGCTAATATTAAACCCCATATTATAAACTCATTATTATAAGCCCTAATATCAAACCCAATATTATAATATCATCATTGTAAATGATTTAAACAATGACTATCAAGGTTGACTTTGTTTGACTATATTCAATAATATGGTTGGTTATGTTTGACTATTAATAGTAACCAGCCTAGATCCATCATAACGTCGGATCTATCAACCGCCGAGAGGGACTAAATATCTAGAGGTGAAAGCCTATGTTTTGAGTGCAAAATTGAGGAGAGGTTTGCAACTCGAGGGATTTGATCCCTCTTGACGCTTGATAGATTTGGTGTTAAGATGGATCTAGGCTTGTTTTAGTCATGTGCAATCATACAAAATTTGTTGGACATCTAATTATTTTGATCATTTTAAATATGCTAAATATGTCTAAGATTTATTTAGTCAATTTAATTTAAAATTTTCTTAGTTACCTCAGTTTGTTGATATGCGAGAGACTGTTAGTAACTTGAACGATGGAAAATGATGAAATAAAAATTTTGACTGCAAAGTGTCAATGTAACAATTTTGATTGATGGAAAATGTGAATAATAAGAATACAGTAAATTACAAACAATATTCATTACGATTAATCTGAAACTATTTTCTTTTACTGTTCCTATTTCCGCACCTATTAGTTTTTCCATTTTCTCATATCGATCATATGAAAAGAGTAGTTGGAGTCATAGACCATTCATATATTTAACTCGAGCTATTGAAGTAAACAAAATACCTTGTCTTTGTTCCTCTCCAATATTAATAGTAGTTTTCTCGAAAATCAATCATGGTTACTTATGGAGTGTTAAACCCCAAATAATTTCCAATGGTACATATTTTCTATTACCATGTTTGAATGAAAAGTAATTAACAATGTTGAATGATGGAAAATGAGAATAATAAGAATGTACCCAATTATAAATAGTTTATAGTTTCAAGAAGCCAAATTTCGGGTAAGATTTTATTTAGGATGGAAATTCAAGTTTGGTATTTATGGTTGAATTATTGTAACACATAAGTCAATACACGTCATGAATAATTTTTATGTGCTTACACCAAGAGGGAGTGTGTATGTTTTGTGGGTGAGAAGGAGAGACAAGGGGAGATAGATATATAGATGGGGGGTGGTGAGAGAGGGAAGAAGAGAGAGGCACAAACATGGAGGGAGGAAGAGATATAGATATGGAGAGAGAAATGTTAGAGAGAGAGAGAAGGGGAAGAGAGTGAGGGAGGGGAAAGGGAAGGAGGGAGAGAGATAAATGGATAGATATGGAGAGAGAGTGTGTATGTTTAGGGGGTGAGATAGAGAGATAGAGAAGGAGAGACAATGGGAGATAGAGATATAGATGGAGGAGGCAGAGATGTGCTTACACTAAAATCAATGCACAATATTAATCTAATTACTTTGAAATTAATGTACATCATACATCTAGTTGCATTAAATCAGAAATCAACATCTATAGTAAAATCAATGCATCTAGTGAAAAAAATCAAATAGGATTAGAAATCGACATCTATACTTAAATCAATGCATCTAGTGAAAGAAATCAAATAGGATTAGAAATCAATATCTACACTGAAACCAACGCATCTAATACAAGAAATCAAATATGAGTAGAAATCAACATTTACGCTAAAGTCAATGCATCTCGTGTAAGCTACTAAATAGGTTTAGAAATCAACATCTACAATGAAATCAATGTGTCTAGTGCAAGCGATCAAATAGGATTATAAATCAATATCTACACTAAGACCAATGCATCATGTGTAGCAATCAAATAGTTGTAGAAATCAACATCGACACTGAAATAAATGCATCTAGTATAAGTACTAAATAGGATTACAAATTGACATCTACACTTAAATCAATGCATATAGTGCATATGATCAAATAGGATTGAAAATCAACAACTACATTAAAATCAATACATCTATTTTAGTGAAAATCCAAAATATTCATGACTTTCTAGATCTAAATTCTATGTCTGTATTTGTCTATGTCTGTCTCTTTATTCTTCCCTCTCTCTTCACCTTCCATTCTGTGTCTATCTCCCTCTCCCTCCTCTTTTCTCTCTTCCCCTCCCTCTCTCCCCCATCTCTCTCTATCTTCCTCTCCCTCTCTTTATCTATCTTTCTCTTCTTCCCTCTCTCCCCCTGCCATCTATATCTATAACTCCCTCCATCTCTCCTTATTTGTTTCTCTATATCAACCCTGTAAACACATGTCATGCTCTCTCTCTCTCCCCATATCTATCTATCTATCTCTCCCTCCCTCTTCATTTCCCTCTCTATCTCTTCCCCTTCTCTATCTCTCTCTCTCTCTCTCTGTTTCTCTCTCTGTGCCCCCTCCATTTATATCTCTATATCTAATCTATCTCTATTCCTCCCTCCCTCTCTTTTCCTCTCTCTTCTACCTCTTCCCTGCCCCATCTATATCTATGTCTCCCCTTACCTCTCCTTCTCGCCCCGAAAACATACACACTCTCTCTCTCCATATCTATCTATATCTCTCTCGCTCCCTCTTCTTCTCCCTCTCTCTCTCTCTCTTCACCCTCTCTCTCTCTCTCTCTCTCTCTCTCACATTGACTCTCCATCTCTCCATTGCCACTCCCTCTCCACCTCTCTATCTCTACGTCTTTCTTCCCCTTCCAAATCCATCTCTCTCTCTCCTCTCTCAAGTCCTCACTCTCCCCTTCTCTCCCACCTCCCTCCATCTCTCCCCCGATCATACACACACTTTCTCTCTCCACCCTCCAACTTTCTCACTATCTCCCTACCTCTCTCTGTCTCTCTCTCCCCCTCTCTTCCCTCGTCTCCTCTCTACCTCATTCCATCTTCATCTCTACCTTGTCACTCCCTCTCTTTCTCCATCTCTATCTCTTAATGTCTTTGCTCTTCACTCCCTCTCTTTCCCCCTCCAAATCAATCTCGCTCCCTCCCTCTCTCCCCCTCCTCTCTCTCTCTCTCTCTTCCTTTATCTCTCTCAGTTTCTCTCCCACCTCTATGTCTCTCCCCCCCACTATATTCCCCCTTCCATCTCACTCTCTTTCTTAAATATGATCCCATTGTATTGTATTTAAGAAAGTATCTAAATTAAAAAAAAACATAATTGGTTGTAAAACATTAAACCTATATTTTGGATCAATCATGTTAAAGTAAATACAATAATAAAAAAATTAAAAGAATGGTGCACTATCTTTCCTCTATCATTGTTAATCACTTTTGTTTCTCACTTATCTTAGATCCTTGGTTAAGATGCATCTATCCTAGTTCTTTATAATATTATTTATATTATATAAATTTCATATATGTATACATAAAAGTATTCTCATTTTTTAATTTATTAAAACCTCCATTTAATCTCTATGGGAATATTGTTAGTAATCATAAGGATGTAGGGTTTATATATACCTCAAATGTAATTATAGCTTCTTTTATCTTATATTTAATTAAAAAATGGTATAAAATTAAATTAAAATAAAGTATTTGTAGAATATTTTGATTTTGAAATAAGTTATGGTTTTTGGGCATGTGGTATTGAAAAGCCATGGTATTGGCCCATGGTATTGTAACAAAATAATTAAAATCCTAGATCCATAACATAATAATCAAAACTCTAGATGACGCATGGTATTGATAAACCATGGTAGTAGCCCATGGTATTATAATTTTCTTCCCTCCTCTCCCTCTCTATATTTCTCTTGTGAGTAGTGGCCCATGGTATTGTAAAACAACCTACTTAGAAGTTAATAATATCAATGGTAAATATTCATGATTAAAAATATTGTCATATTGTAAATATCAAGTTTTTATCGGCTTATTAATTAAATTTATAGATGGAACACTCTATATTAATTAGTAAAAATATATTTATTACAATTGAGTCGACATTACATTTCCTACATTACATCTACACATGTGCTTTCAACGCAGAAAAGTGAATCAGGTGAGTGGAAATATTACATAAAATTTAATATTACAATATTATATGTTACCCAATGCTTATAACCACCCCCACCTAATATAGTGACTAGAGGTGGGGGGAAATACTAATTAAAATGAAATATTATTAAATTTTACCTAATATTTCACATCACACCCCACTCTAAATATTATATTCTACTCAAGATTTCCCCTCATTCCTCCTAATTTTATAGTTGAGTTTTGTTCACTTTTAAATTATAAATATAAAGAAAAATTACTATAAGAAGTGGACCCATTGAGGGGAAATTTTGGGTAAAATGTAATATTAGAGTATTATATTTTATCCAATATAACTTAGTAAAAAGTGGATGGAAGTAGGAAAAAATATTAGATAAAATTTAATAATTACATTTTCCCTAATATTTACTCACCTCTGCAAACATTTCCATAAAAACATTTTACCTTTACTAGAAAGCTTTACCTTTATAAACTACACATATTCAATTCCATCATTTTCTACAACTAATTATGTATCTAAATATAACATCAAACTAACATGAATCTAGGCTAGTTTAATCCCCCCTTAAATAGACCGTATTCCAGAGGAATTCCATGAGTCAATACCATGAGTCTTTTTTTTTTCTTATTTAATTTTTATAGGGTTAATTTTTATTTTGTTATTTTAATTTTATTTTCACCAAATTACAGAGTTTACATTAAATTAAGTTACACATCTCTACCATATTTTAATTTTATTTTGACCTAGTAAAAAATATTAACATTATATTACTTTACTTTACACATTTCTACCATACTATAAACATTAGATCTCGGCTGAATGAAGAAATTACATTTATCCCTCATACTAAAAAGTATACATATATTAGCTGAGGCATATATATATATATATATATTAAGTTTTTTAATGTAACGTTACGTGACAACATCTCCTCTTCCTTATGTTGTAGGTTGTAGAGAGCAATAGTAATGATAGGAGATTATGTTTAATTGAAGATAAGGAGTGTTGACTATCAAACATAGTCAAACATGGTAGAACATACTCAACAAAATTATTAAATGTGGTTGACTAATTTTCTAATGTTGCATTGCGACATTGAATAAATTGTAATGTAATGTAACATTATGACAATGATTGTCATATTGGAACAATGTTTGTAACAATGCAATTTTAGATAGATTTCTATACCCGTTTTGATATCACATCATGTTTGATTATTAAAACTCTAATATTAAAACACAATGTTAAAACCATGAAACTAAAATCCTATACCAAAAATATGGTAAACATAGGGTTGTCAATGATAATGGTCACACGGTTCTCATTATTATGTTTATTATTAGAATTACAATATGGTTGACCATGTTGAGCATGGGTTGACCATGGTTTTTAGAGATTGATTATGGTTACTATGATTGACCAAATATGACCATGATTGACCATGTTTGACCTAAGTTTCTCATGGTTCAACATGGCTGACCATGACTGATGTAGGATAACCACGCTGAAGAAAGTTAACTACGGTTGAAAATGGCTAACCATTGTGACCCTAGTTAACAATTTCCAATCATAGTCAACCATGGTGATCATAGTTGATGATATATGACTATGGTAAGAGTATGGTTGGCAAAATGTGACTATTGTTAAACATGAGTGACTATGTTTTCATTATGGTTAATGATTGTTTGACTGTGATTGAACTTTGTTGACTATGGTTGTCCATGTTCACCCTAGAAAGGTTTACTATGTTTGACTATGCCATCATGTTCACAATCATTAAATATGGTAAACATGGTGAACATGACATGACCATGTTCACCATATGTGAACATAGTTTGACTAGTTTGACTATGATTGACCATAGAATTTTATGACAATTATGGTTTTCTAATTTGACAATGGTTGACTTGTTCATCCATAGAGACCCTAGTTGACAACCATTCTAACCATAGTTGGTTGTAGTTGGCCATTAAAAATGGGTAGAGCAAGGGGTTTTCTAGGTTAAGAGGGATACCAATGGTTGACCAAGGAACATGGAAAACTAAGATTATGTATCATTGAGCATCAATAATAATGAGTGACAATGACTGACCATAATTGATATTTAGACTTTAACCTTATTAAACATTAGCTTTATTAATATTAACCTTAAAGTTATCAATATTAAAATGATTAAACTTATTAATATTAATATTAACCCTATTATTAAACATATTAAACTATAATATTGACTTTATTATTAAAAGATTAAAGATAAAATAAAATATTACTAATTTATTAATGTTAATTAACGGTTCAAAATATTATTATTAATTATTAATAACATATTATATCATAATACTAATACTAATATTAATATTAATATTAATATTAAATATAATTAATATATTATTAGGTTCAATATATAATATTAAACATAAATAAACTTTAAATATTAAGTTTAATAATAACAATCATAACAATACATTAATTTTAATTTTAATAATATCAATAATATTAAAATTTAATGTTAATAATATCAATAATAAATTTTAATAAACCATATATTAATAATAATAAATTAATACTAATAAATATAAAAATAATTCTAGTAACCTTAAATTAACACTAAAGTTTATTAATGGAAACCATTCCATACCATAAATTCTTGAATATTAAACTATTTCTAGTTTTATCAACAACTACTTGCGATGACCTTAATATTATTTATGTTTTTAATAACAACAACTTGCCACAAGACACTCATTAGTCTTCGTTGTCTCGACATGGGACTATAGTAATTGAAAACCACGATGTTAATATAAGTTGAGTTTTTTGGGAGCTATTTGTTAGTGCCAATTCATGGAGTATAATCAAAGTTTTTAGGTACATAGTGATTTACCATCTTATTTGGCCTGTTTAGGAGGTAAAGAGGAAAAAACATATGTTATATATATATATATAATATATATATATATATATATATATATATTTGTATCACTGTTAGATCAACTTAATTGGCATTTGATGTTTGGGATAATGTTTATGGATATCAAATTTTGTGGAGACAAACATTGTCTTACAAACAGGTCGCTTGCATGAAGATGCGCGTGGTGAGAGGAGGTCTCTATCAGAGTGGCGAGGGAGTGGCAAGAGGAGGTCTTTATAAGAGTGGCGAGAGTGGGTCTCTATCAGAGTGGCAAGGGAGTGGCAAGAGGAGGTCTTTATCAGAGTAGCGAGAGTGGTGAGCGTGGCCAGAGGATAGGAGGTGTATTATCTTTTGAAGCTGGCATTACCTTTCTCTACAACAACTACCATTACCTTTCTCTACAACAACTACCAGCTTATGTTGCTAGAAAATTCCACTCAACCAAGCTCGAGTCAGTTTTCTTAACTAGGCGAATCAAAGTGAGGTGGGTATTATTTCCTCCTCATTCACAATAAGGCTTTGAACTTGCTTGGCCCACAATAAGGCTTTGAAGTTGCTCGGCTGGATCGAGCCTTAGGATGTCATCGCCTGCAACATAGAATGGTAGTATGTCTGTTGGTGCTTGTGGATTTGTGTGGCTTAATGAAAAAATCAACAAATATGCCTACTGATTTCAAAGGTAAGTATAATTACCTTTCTCTGTGGCTTCTCTAGCTTAATACAGTCACACCAGCAGTAGAGGCGGTTGACCTAAATGATGACCCCACATACTTTTAGAAGCAAAGATGCACCCAAAGGCTCAGTTCGATTGGTCATTCAAGGGTTCACCTTCATTGTTGTGCTTACAGACTAGGCTACCCTTCTTCGAAAGCTTCACAGGCTACCTACCATTAGTCTTCTCGGAATTCACGGTTACCTACCATTAGTCTTCTCAGGATCACTAGGAGGGGTTTACTGCAAAAGAAGGTCTTGGTTCTTATTTTCTTTTCTCTAGATTGCTATTCTCTTCCCATCAAATTGAAACGTTCTGATTTAGCAAAAGACTGGTTGACACAAGACCTTACCTGCCTTACTACTCGATCTCTTCCCTCTCGTCGTCTATCTTTCAGACCCTCTCTCTTTCAGAGAGATTTATCACACTCTTTTTTAAAGAGAGCTTTATCACACTCTTTTTTTTATGGAACAACACTCTTTTTTCTTACAGAACAACAGATGAAATAAAAATACAGGTAGCTGAACCTTGTGATTAATTGTATATAGAGACGAAAGGCAATATGTAACCTAGCGATACTCTATATTATAGGCCTTTGTCCTTGATGCTGCTAATTAGAATGGAGAAACTCTATATTATACGCCTTTGTCTGTGATGCTGCTAATTAGAATGGTGAAAATATATACTATATGCCTTTGTCCCTGATGTTGTTGATTAGGATGATGGGTTAGATGCTATAGCTCCTGCCTATGTTGTCCTCACTACCATTGAACCTGCAAATTTGTTCATTGATTTTGAGGATGAGATCCAAGTATGGAAGATTGGAACTTCAGAAGTTTGTGGTGGCTTGACGTAGTGAAACATTGGAACTTCAGAATCAATACTTTCGAGACTTGGCATGCTCATTCCATGGGACAAAGTCACCTGCTCATTCCCTAGGATAACTTGGAATCTATACTTCATTCCTTGGGACAAAGATAAATAAATTGGTAATCGATACTTTTGACGCTTGGCCTACTCATTCCCTGGGATAAAGCCAAATAGCCAAATTACTTTGTTTTGTCATTTTCTTAACCCATAATTAAAGCATAAAGAAATTCCAAATTTTCGAGCGGCAATGTTTTAACAATTCTCAAGAAGGTGTATTCTTCATCATCCAGATTACTGTTGTTTTCACGACATTTTTCTTCTGGATCTTGTTGTCTACTTAACTTCTTCATATTGTTGTCTCCTCAACAGAGTAGATGGTTTTTGTTCTACAATACACAATTATCTCTCCTCTGTGACTTGTTCTGCATATTTAAATTTTAAAATTTCATTGCACTACACTATCAAATTCCATGCCAGAATTTGGAATATACCAAAATATCTAAAAATTATATGATGATCCAATAAAACACAACCATTATGTGCATGCTTTTACAACAATCTATGAAGAGGTTGTTGAGTCAAAACATGTCATCTCATTTAATGCATTTTTTTTGCAGCTAGTTAGCTGTGTTGTACACAAAGACTGAGCTTGGACGTGTCATAATGCATTCAAGAACTGACAAGTAGAAGGGAGCAATGAGGGTAGCTCTTATAAAGGGAAAGAGTCAAAGTGAATTGAATTGATTGATTGATCACAATTCCACTTTTAATATTTTTTTACAAAACAATATGAGTAGTTTGTAAACTAAGTCACTTTAGTGTTGAGATGGGAACACACTTTCCAAACAAAGAGCTTTGTGAAGAACCGCGCCACCCACATTACACATGTGGCCTACAAGGAGCGTATCCCGTGCCTTAATTTCAATGTCTAAGATTATATATTTATTCATCGGATCATGCACGGAGCAAGTTCTCATGTTTTTTTCATTCCAAAAATAACTATGTGACATGATTTATATATGAATTTTTAGATCTGTCCAACTACCTTGAACATCATCACAATTAGTAACCAGATAGTTAGAGTGATTATGACTTATGACAATATTTTTAATGTTGTAGAGAATAAATTTTGTAATCGAAGATAATACAAAGCTTTGAACATCATCAGAATTAGTAATCTGATAGTTAGAGTGATTATGACTCATGACAACATTTTTAATGTTGTAGGGCATATCTTTTGTAATTGAAGGTAATACAAAGCAATCACTTGAGCTGTGGAACACTGTCTGTGACAGTGCTATCATACATGCAAATGCACTCATGCATGCTGGAATTATTGTAGACACATCCTCAAAGAAATCTAGTCATATGCCTTTCTTTCGCAAGCTATTTGTCTCACCTACTTATTGCATTTTAGGTTTCATTCACAGGGGTCACCTTCAACAAGGTCGATCTTTGATGGCTCCTTATCTTCCTCGGATTTTTTCACCTGGGGTGGAAAGGTAACCCATATTCAGAAGATGGAACCTTGTATGCTTTAGGGCTTATCTTGTTTTTGTAAATTGAGAAGATGCTTTTCAAAGTGAAAAAAGGAATTATTTATGAAACAAGTGGGAAATTACGTCCATAATATGGAAATGTGTTTTTGGAGGCCTTGCTGTGGGATTCATAAACAATTAGAAAATCACCCTTGTAACTCTAGCTACTGGTCCCTTTATTGTGACTACAGGGGGGATATCAAATATATTTCTCCACAAGCTTGCATAATAGATTCAATATTTCTCCACAAGCTTGCAGAACAAATTCAAGATGCATATCCTGAAGCTGTGAGCATTGCAGAGAAGGTTTGGAACAATTTTAGTCAGATTCCTTATATTTTTTGAATAAGCATTATGGTTCAAATATTATCTGAACTTTGAGTGTGATCAAACTGGAGCACTGTTGATAGAAAATTGTATATTAAGCTAGTGATTTCTTCATGCAAAAACAGAAGAAAATGACCAAATATGAACCATAGTACAAGTTTTCCCTTTATAGAAAATATTGAATCATCATAGCCTACGACATGATAAAATATGTAAATTCTTTCTTCATGCAGAAACAAAAGAAAACAACTAACTATGAACCACAGTAGCAGTTTTCCCTGTATAGAAAATATTGAAGCATCATAGCATATGACATGGTAAAATGTGTAAATTCTATGAGACAACACATTGGGATTTGTCAATAAATCAAACTAAATTCTTAAAAGAAACATTTTTTACTTGTAATCTTCATATTAACGCTTTATTATAAAAAAGTAAATATTGTTCCTACACGTACTTGATGTACCATGGCTATGTAGCCTTCAGCTATGTGCAAGCATAGACGGCAAAGGCTACTAGCTGAATTAACATAATAAGTGTAATGCTCCCTGAATCAACATAATAACTGTAAAAAAGGCGTTGTAGCTTGTACAACCTCAAAAAGCAAGGTTTGGATTCTTTAATCTGTCCACACTCAGACATATGCCTTTCACTGCACAACCTTGAAAAGAAAGGTTTGGATTCTTTAATCTGTCCTACACTCAGACATATGTATTTCACTCCACGATTCTAGCTTAACTTAGCCATGTAGATCTTGTGTGAGGGAAGGAAATTAATATTTGTGTATAGGAGACTAGTTGGATCTGTGTCCAACAAGATCTTGAAATCAAGTTCCCTGCTCTACAATTTTTGTTGTGTAAATTCATATTTGGGTAGTTGCTAGATTGTAGATATTTAATTTTCTCGTTCATATGTTTCATGTTTTCCTCCCATTGCAATGTATTCTTGGTTGGTCCTTATGTTTTTTTTCCTTTTTATGCTTTTGTTTTACCTTGTGTTTTACAACCTCTCCTAGTTATACCTTGTGGTTTACAACCTCTCCTAGTTAGAACAAAGAACCTTTTTTTACAAATTTGAAAAAACACTGAAAAAACAAAGAATTTGAATGTTTTGCTTTACACAAACAGAGTTTTGCTAGCTTTGACTTCTAGATTTTGGTTGCTAGAAATCGATAGATATTGTTCTAAGTAAGTGCTATGGCTGATTTTTGTGCAGATCGCTACTTTGATTCCTCATGGAGTTAAGTTACATGACATGAGGAATGTTACACAAAATACACAGATTTAAAGCCTAACCGTTTGTTGGTATTAGATTGTATTTGGGTACTCCTGCCTCGTACGAATGTGTTTTCTTGAAGCTCCCCCTCACGACAGGGACTTGCTGAGATGCAACCCTTCTTGTTTTAAAAGGAACCATTTCTAAAAATATGATCATCCAACCTTTGATGAAGGATAACATGCAAACATTTTGATCTAATCTCCCATAAAGTATAATTGCTAATGCTCTACTATACACCAACATAAACATAGGCATGTGGAATTGAAAAAAGAGCATGACCAAATAAATTATAGAATCTTAATTAAACTATGTGTGTGTGTGTGTTTTATTAATTCAATAAATCTAATCATCTAAATAAGTATATGATTCTCTTTGGTGTTATATAAAGTGTAACCAATACTTGAATTAAATTTTTAATTGTTTTATTAATTTTTCAAAATTTTGTGAAGTTTTTATTAATCATCATCATATATATAAATAAAATATATTTTAGAAAACATTATCACTGGAATAAGTTGAATATATATTTTTTGTGTTTGTAATTATATGGATTAAATTAATTAATCTTTTTTACCATTTTGAAAGAAAAATTATAAGATTATAATTTTCTTAAATATTTAATAAGGATGAGTTATTTTTTAAGCTATTTGAAATTAATAACCATATTTATGTGTAATCTAATGATTTCTTTTCTTAAACGGCGACAAATTAAACTTTTTATTTTGAGTATCTAGATCGTAAAATCTATAGAAACATTTATATTAAAATAAAACTTAATTTTAATATTAAACTTAAAATTATTAAATTTATTAATTCAATGTTCTATGGATGGTTGTCAATTATTATTATTATTATTATTATTATTATAACGCGGCTAAATCATAATATTAATATTATTATTAATATTAATAATAATATTGATATTAACCTTAATAAACCGTATATTAATAATATATTAAATTAATAATAATAAAATCTAAATTAATACTAATAACACTAAATTAACACTATTATTAACACTAAGATCTATTAATACTAATAACCTTAATTAAAAGTTATTCCATTCCAAAATTCTTTAAAAAAATTCATGGAAGTTTTAAAAAAACATTATCACCTCATTAAAATAACTTGAATATATATTCTTTCACCTCCCTCTAACTCGACATTTTTCTTTACCTTATTATACATAGATGTTTAGGGTATTTTCATGACATGAAACTTATGAGGTGTCTTCAAAAACTGTCCATCAATTTTCTTAAGACACTTTGTTTCTAATTCATATTCTGGTTCATTAATTTTCACTATCTATGGCATTGTATTCTCACTAGTCATTGGTAGCCTAGTTCTTTATTCGATAGTGCAAGGGTTACATATTCCGATGGAATCTTCTTGTTCATTTCAAGTAACGGTCTTCACTATGATAAAGTTAATTTATCTTTACATATTTGCACTTTATCTAGTCCCTTGTTTGGGTGAATTGATGTGTTTTTTAATCAAAGCTTCATCTTCTTATAAGATTCCTTCAATTGTGTAGAAATTTGGCAAAAGGTAAATATCCAATGAGTAAACTCTTTGTAGGTTTCCCCTCAGAACCATAGTCTCTCAGGTAATATGTAAATATGTTTTTTGGTGATAGATTAAGGGATTTCCCACCCATTATGATGATTCATTCCTCATACAATTTTTGTCTAACATTTGGCACTGTTGTTTTTTTCTTAAAAGGATCTTTTTTTTTCTAGTTTTATTATAGGGATATGTTATATGAACAAATACTGGCCTCTCCGACTCCTAAGTCGAAAGCTAGATTCAGAACACTCCATGGTCATCTATTTTTCATTATGAGTCTTAGGTGAAAGTCCATATTTTGGTAATGGTTTTGAATACGAACATCATATTCCCTTGTCAGCTTACATCCTCTTCTAATTTCTCTGGTTGGGTTTCCTGGTTTTTCATTTTTGGCTTACAAGTGTAGGGAAAACCCAATTTCACCCAATTGATAGGTATATTGTCTCTGTTTTGTCACCTTTTGGGTTTACATCCTCCTTTCAAAAACCTAATCCCAATTAGATTCTCTTAGCTTTACTATTTACACTATGCAGGTATTATTTTTATTCCCCCATTGATATTGTTGATTGAGCTCCAGTTTAATTTCGACATTGTTAGCAATGTTTCTCCTCTGTTCTAGGTGAGTACTTCAGGTACCTCCCTACAAGGGTTGTTATTGATTATGTACTTGGTGACACTAAGTGCAAGGGTATCAAATTTGAACTGAATGATGTATTGGAAGAGGATTTCCAGTTTAAATTTACCTCAGGGTTTTTTCCTATGTATAATATTCTGTGTGAAGATATAAGAATTCTATATCTTGTTTTCTATGGCTTGCAACATCGATTTTTATATGGGGCATGCAACCTCAACTTGCAAAGTTGGTTGCGGTTTTGGCTATTTCTGCTAGAAAATCATATTATTCTCATTTGTAATGTAGTCCTCCTGGAGACATACTGTGATATATTTTATTTTCTATTGATTTTTCTAGTTCTCTCTACACTTTAGTGTCTATTCCTGTCTCATGGACACACCTTCTTCATTTATCCATGGTAAAGAATTTTTTTTATATGTTTTTTCTAATACAAGAGTTGGCCCTTCCTTTACATTATATCGTAAAAACAAAATCCATAAAGTACATACTAGCCCAAAGGATACGTGGGCCAAAAGTTAGCGAGCCTCACATCCTTGGGCGTAGAGCCAAACGTCCCCACTCCAGGCCATAGGCCCACAAAACATAATACAGTGACCTACAAAATTCAATCATTGGTCAAGACTGTTCGATATTCCTCCAGAGATCAGACACAGAAGGATCAATATCGGAAATGTAACAAGCGCATTCCTTAAGCTTTCAAACATACCCAATGAGGAAATAGATACTGCCCTAAAATGAATTTGGGTCCGCCTGGGGGGCTAACCCTTGAGCAAGTTATCCGCTCGAAATCCACTGATCCTTACCTTACTGATTAACAAGCACAGTAATTAACGTTTCGCCCAGACTTGAAGTCAAATAAAGCCATCATTTATGTTAATTTCGGGTCCATTTGGCCTAGTATCCTGCTTGCAATTTTCCATGCGAAATCGCTAGGATCACCTCAAATCTATCAAACTACCAGTAAATTAACCAAGTGCAGAGCTAATTCAAAGGTGAATTTTAGAGAATTTTGTTTTTATAAAAAGACTTGTTCTTAAATTGAATCTTGCTCAATAACTTTGGGTTTGTAGAGTTCTGGGTAGAGATTCCCACTGGAAGACTCGAAATCTTGTCCACGTAATTTCATGCATTACTTTACCATAGACCTCCAAATTCCCCTGTTTCGTCTAGTCTACACCTTCTAATTTTCCCTTCTTAGATAGAATTCCCTGTGCATGTACGCATGTCTGAGACAGTCTTCCATCAATCTACATAGGGGGATCTCCTTCCAATCACAATATTTTATTGCTCTTACCACAGAGAATGCCTTCATTGGATAAAATGTCTGCTACTTTGTTGGTTGTTAGATGCACATGAGTAAAACTAAGGGTTCTCATGTTTTGCAAGTGGGATTGAATCCGTTGATAAACTTGCAAAAGCTGCCAATGTCTCGAGTCTTTATTTGGAGCTGAGCCATAGGAATTTTAATTGACTGAGTTAATAATGAATTTAGAATTAGATTCAATTATGGTATTATGAAGATTTAAGTCCCTCAGGATTTCAAGGCATTGCTGAAGGGCCATGAGCTTTGCCATATTGTTAGTGGCTTTTCCCAAATGACTATGAAAGATGGTTTTTATGAAACCATTTTCATCTCTTATTACTCCTCCATACCCTACCATACATGGGTTTCCTTTTGAGGCCCCATCTATATTACATTTCATAAAACCCTAAGGGGAGGTTTCCAGAAATCCTTATCAGTTAATATATGACTTACATTCATGTTTTTTCCATGAGGGACAAGTCCCTGAAGACCCAAATGCCATACTATCTACACATCTAAATCATTTTGTTGGTCCTCAGGGGGGTTTTTAATGAGG